>CAESWR010001876.1:56716-68953 GCA_903171835.1 Mullus surmuletus
GGGGGGGGCGGTATATGACCCGCAATAAACGACAGAAGCTGCTCTGACTTTGACAAAAAACAAAGAGACACAAAATAAAGGAAACGTCACACACACACACACACACACTCAGACACACACACACACTCAGAGGGGGACACAATCATTCTCTCACACACACCTTGACGTTGGAATCCTCATCAACTCAAACTGCGGCTCCTCACGTAGAAGAAACATCAGTTAAAGTCTGAAAACATACTTCAGTGTCCGACTGATCGATCCGTGTGATTACTGACACCTACGTTACCATAGCAACAGTTCGTCGTATCAAACATAATTACACTAAGAATGCTGAGACATACCTGTACATTACTTTATAATTATATTATGGTGACAATTCTTCTGATTTAAACAATAATACAATAAGCAATCAATTTTAAAAGAAGAATTGTAATGTTTGTTTTCTTACATAATTATCATCAAATAAAACGATGTAATTATGTTGTGACTATTGGTGTTAGTTTTAAAACAGTAGTTTATGTAGTCGTCTGTAAAGGTCCGAATGTACATGTGGATATTATTATTACTATTATTGATTATCATTGCCCTTAGCAGTGGAGGCAACAATATTTAGGTTAATTCATCAGAAAATCCTTGGTAGTTAAAATCTTTAATTATTTCATGATTTGACTGGAAGTGCTGGTTTCATTATCACATCGATCCAATTCCTTTCATTCTGAATTCTCCTTTTATCATGAAAAGTCACTGTAGTTCACTTCACACACGACCATTCACAGCTCTGAGGAAGCTTGAAAAACAGAGGAATTCGACAAGGACAATCAATCCAATCAATCAATCAATCACTCAATCAATCACTCGGGACAATCATCAAGGACGTGATACATCTTTTATTTCATTTAAAAAAAGTCTCCATGAGCAGCTGAGAACCGAGGCCAACAGTCAAGCGTCGCCACTGCCAAACCCTCCAACGCTCACCTGTGTGTGTGTGTGTGTGTGTGTGTGCGTGCATGCGTGTGTGTGTGTGCGCGTGCGTGTGTGTGTGTGTGAGGTGTAGTTCTGTTTAACAGGAGGTAAATAACTGCCATCTCGCCGTAGCTTAGCCATGACTGGTGTGTGTGTGTGTGCGTCTGTGTGTGTGTGTGTTTGCGTGTGTGTGCGTGTGTGCGTGTGTGACTATATCTGCACGAGACCGACAGTAACAACAGTTTGACACTGACAATAATCAACAAGGACGACGACAAAGAGGCAGCATGCACGTTTATAAAAACAAGGGCGAGGAAGCTCCGCCCCCTTCTCTTCTTCTGCTCTCCTCTGAGGGAGACGTGGGGGGCCGTCCTGTCCCACCCGCCGACCGTGCGACTCCAACACCTTCCTCGTCTCTGGCTGAAGCGCTGACGTGAAGCTCAGCGGTTCCTTGGCCTGATGGTTGAGGTTCTGCGTGCCACCAACAGTGACCCGCCAATCACTGCAGGCCCAGAACCAGCTCCGGTTCCTCAGCGGTTCCTTGGCCTGATGGTTGAGGTTCTGTGTGGCACCAACAGTGACCCGCCAGTCACTGCAGGCCCAGAACCAGCTCCGGTGCTGTTTGAGGTCCAACCAGACTTTGGAGAACCGAGAACACGTTGGGCCCCAAGACAAGAACTTGCTTTGTGTGGAGGTCTGAGGTCTCACAAAAACCAACAGACCAATTTCCAGGAAGGCGAGCGCGGCCCGAGCGACGAGGAGAACCGGGCCTGTTTGGACCAGAATCCCTTGTTCCGGACTTTGGTGGAGATCTGAGCACAAAAACAACTTTCAGAAAGATCAGGTTTTTGAGTTGGAAACCACAAGTTTGTCGAAGCTGCGCGCGAGTTGGAACCTTGAGAGCGTCTCTGGATGTGGAAAACGTGGCACGCGGTGGAGTTTCTGAGGAGGCGAGAGCTTGGAGGCCTCAAAGCCGCGATGATTTACGGTTCGTCAACACTCGGGAACGACGTGACGTCAAACCGGCAGAACCAGACGTTACTGGTGTTTCTTTTCTCCTCTGGAAACTCAAACACCAGCCAATCTGAGGAGCTTCTGACCTGACAGCAACTTTTCACACGTTTGCCAAAATCCTCATGAAGCACAAAAACGTTCTGTGTCGTTAGCGAGTTCTCGAGCTCCGACCCGGTTCTGCCAGAGGTCGGAGGTCGGGGTGTTGCTGCTCAGGATGGTGCAGATCTGCCTCGGCTCTGAATGTTCCTCAGACCTCCACCGAGGTTTACGCTCACAGATGATGGGGGGCTTTTTTTGTGACGGAGTGAGAACTCCTGTCTGTCGACGCCGCCCGGGTCCGGATGTTGGCTGGAACTCCGCCCGGTTTGACCCACAGATGTGACGCCGAGGCCCGATCCCGCCCGCTGTAAACTCGGGTTTTCTCAGACGCCTGGAAAGTTTCAGGTGTAAAACATGGCGGCGGCGGCGGCGAGAACGGCGCCATCCGTGACTTAACAAGTCCAGTCGCACTCGGACATGCGAATCAAAGGCGTCGCTCGGATGGCGCGCTGTCGTCGTGACGGACGGCTGATTTACTCTCTCCTCCGGTCACCATGGAAACGCTTTAACGCTTCCCGTTTGTCCGCCATGAATCTCGCTCTGTCTGAGATTTACGGGCCGGATGTGAAGCTGTTTTATTTTTTCCTCGGTGTGTGTTTTGCGGAGGTTTGGTCGTGTCACGGCGGTTATTTACAGCCGGCGCGGCGCAACACATGGAAGACGTTTGAGGGTTCAGAAGATGATGCTAATAGGAGTCGCACGGCCCGCCTTGCTCCGCCTCCCCCCCCCCACCGCCCCATCAGCTGATCAGCCGCCTCAACTGGAAAGAACAAAGAAACAGAAAGAAGAAGAAGAAGAAGAAGAAGAAGAAGAAGCCCCGCCCTCGCCGCCTGTCCATCATTCGCTCATGCTCCTCCGCTCCCGGATCATCAGCTTCTTCATCTTCATGCGTCTGTTCTGGAACCAGATCTTGACTTGTCTCTCTGTGAGGTTGAGCAGCGCCGCCACCTCCAGCCGCCGCTCCCGCGTCAGGTACATGTTGTAGAGGAACTCCTTCTCCAGCTCCAGCGTCTGGTGCTTGGTGTACGGGCAGCGCTTCTTCCGGGTCGACTTGGCGTGGATCCAGCTGGCCGATGGGTTCTCTGGGGGGGGGGGAGAGTTCTGCTTTAGAGGCATGTGAGTCATGTGCAAACCTAGACCAATACCGACACGCTGCTTTGTGACGTCACCACAACAACACGTCCAGATCACTCAGGATGACTCTGACCGTCAGTGCCGAGCAGCTGTTGCTGGACTTTGCCTGACAAACATCACCCAGGGCAAAATATGCTGTGTTTCATTTACCGGAGCTGGGAACGACGTCACACTGGAATCATCGGCGTTCCAGTTACACATCTTGTATTTCCCAAATAACACATGAAAAACTACGATTACACCACAACAGCATTTCCACGTATAGATGTCGAAAAAATTCTAGTACAAATGGAACGCAGCATAAACTCACACTTTGGTGAAACATGGTGCCATCCCTCACAGAGCGCATTGGGTGTGTGTGTGTGTGTGTGTGTGTGTGTAATATTGTGTCCAGGTGCATTTTCCCACTAACATGTTTAGATGAACCAATGTTCTGGTTTGTGCGACAGACAGCTGGAGGGTTGATGGGTTTGTAGTGAGAGAATCTTCTTCATCACACATTTGTGGTCGCATCGTCACACTGACACACTGTATATTCTTGTCGCACTGGTTGCACTTTAAGTGATTCTGCACTGACATTGACATGGACCAACGTCCGCCATCTTTGGAGCCTCTTCTTGCTGGGGGTCCAAGGCCATTGCCTGGACTTCCTGCCCTCAATACAGGAAGGGGAACCTCACTGGCTATGTTTCCACTCAGTCCACATTGGGGTTAAGGTCCATATTGTGGTTAGTGAAACATTGTGAATAAGGCGTTTCCATGGTGATCAGACAGGGTTGTTCCTGTAATCAATGGTGATATGTTGATCAAAGCAGCCGGGCACGGAGAAGGTCTGCTACAAACCCTGCTTGGCGTAACTTTGCGCTCCCCTTTTTGTGGATCTTCTATCCCGCTACTTTCTAGCGTCTCCAAAGTCCAGGATGTTTGTGTCTTTCATCACACTGATGAAGTGATTGGTTTCCTCCTCACTCCAAAAGTGTGGCGTGGTGTTGCTCTCGCCTTTGGCCATGTTTACAAGGAGTTCCTGGACTCCAAAGACCAAGAGTCCTTGCTGATAGATCATGAACACAACACTGATTCATCTTCCTTTTGATGTGGAGATCCTGATAGGAGGAGACATCATCACATGTTCACCTTAGAGAAGGAGGAACCAGGGGGAAGAGGAGGGGGTTTAAACTATCCAAATGTGTTATTGGTGTTTTCACGGTCGCATGTAGCCAGATTACTGCTAATATTCCACTTGGAAAAGGCTGATTGACTGCATGGAAACGTCGTGTGTGTGTGTGTGTGTGTGTGTGTGTGTGTGTGTGTGTGTGACCATGTGTCACTGACCATATTCCATAGATTGAAAAACTCCCACAATTCCTTGCAAACTCAGCCCTGTAATATTCTGTCAAAGATTCTCCCGCTGCCATGTTGAGATGAACCGTGTTGTGGCTGATACTGCAGAAGGCAGGAGGGTTGTTGGGGTTTGTTCATCACTATCAGGTCTTCACACTCCTTCGGAATATGGATATTGATTATTCCCATGGACACACTGAGTAACATTTTTTTGGTAAAATCCTGTACTGATGAAAGCATTTTACTCAAGAAGTCGCCATTTATGAGTTTGTTCTTTAAGAAAACTGAACATTTCCACTCTGTTCTTTATTTTGGAGGTTGTTGGCGTCTATGATGGCGTGGCCACGTGAACTTCAGTGTGTGTGTGTGTGTGTGTGTGTGCGTGCGTTTTATGAGCGGAGACTTTTGGCTCATTTGAAAACCAAACACCAACTTTTGCTGCACAAACACAGATTCTCCTCTGTCTAAATCAGTGAGTTCCTGTTTTTTGTTTTTTTTACAGTAACTTCCGGAATATGAAGGAATGCTGGGAGATGATTGGACCAAAATGAGTTGTATAGTGTTGATTTAATGATCAGAGAAGCTGCGTGCGTCACCATCCGCCACCTCCTGAAAACCCACTCTGAGAGTTTCCTCACACGAGTTTTTTTTTTCTTACATTTTGGAAGGACTACTTGCCGTCGTAAATAAGTCCGCCGGGCCGCGCCACCACAGTCCGCCTCATTTAGAGAATTATTAAAGTGCAGTTGGGGATTCCTGAAGCTTTTGGCTTTGAGAGAAAGACTTTTATAGGCGGCTTGGAAAGGCTGCGAGGCGGCGGGAGGGCAGCAAGTCACACACACACACACACACACACACACACACACACACACGATTTCTTCAACTCCGCCATCTGATCCTCTTTGCGCGTCATATTTGACCACTTTAATGTCTGTATTTTTAAGTAGCACACACACACACACACACACACACTAACTACTTCCCGCAGGTCGGATGATGTTCAAAGTCAGAACAGCGCCGCAGCAGCAGCCAATAACAAAGCGTCATGTGACTCTGTAATTACGGCTGTTTTGTTCTGTAATAGAAGGCGGGAGTGTGAAGAACACACACTCCCGCCAAAGCTGCTTTTTGTTAGAGAAAAAAAAGAATGAATGAAAGAAAGAATAAGAAAAGAATTTTACAGCCGTTTTCTCACAAAATTTGTAAAACCATCTTTTTCCATCACATGATGTTTGTTCTGAGAGGAAATCTGCTTTAATTGTGATTATTGCATTTCCTGTGTGTAGGTTAGTGTGTGTAGGTTACCGTGTGTGTAGTGTGTGTAGGTTACCGTGTGTAGGTTACCGTGTGTAGTGTGTGTAGGTTCTATTCTATTCTGGTGTGTGTAGTGTGTGTAGGTTAGTGTGTATCATTATACTAGCAAACAGAATGTTTCTCCTAAAAAACACCTTCCAGCTGTTTGGTGAAATAATTAATGTGCACACAGGAATGTGCAGTGACGTCACTGTCACTCAGACGCGTTCACGTAAATGAGTGAAAACATTGAAATGAATTTTCAGCACTAATCAACAAGCCTCGAAACTATTTTACTTCAATTACTGACAAACTATTGACATCCACCGTGTTGCTGCACTTATATTTCCACCTTTATGATCATCTGAATTGACTATTTTTTATCTCTTCAATCCGCCTCAATTAGCAAAAACAACTCGGCTGCTTTGAAATCAAACCAGAAAACTCCAGACGGTTTGATTCCGTTGCAGAAAATCAACAAATCACCTCCGACTGCGTCAAAAGTGAATTTCCTCCTCCTCCTCCTCCTCCTTCCTCCTCCTCCTCCTCCTCCTCCTCCTGCTCCTCCTGCTCGCACCGGCCGTGCGGCGGGTTTTCAGCCTCGGCGAGTCTGCGGGTGTTTGTGCGTCTGCGGAGTGAAAAGGCCGCAGAAGTTCCTCCTACCTGCGCCTCCGCAAAGTGACAAACTGCTAAATAACCGCGAGAGCACCTTAATTATTTTAATGGACAATAAAGTTTTATATTTGACCGTTTACAAGACATTTATAGGGCAATAAAAGTCACACACACACACTTAACATAGGCCACATTCTCTCACTCTCTGTCTCTCTCTCTCACACACACACACACACACACACACACACTAACACGCACACACAGCACATTCACGCACACACACCTGTGTGTCCCGCCGCTCCTGACAAATAAATACCGTGTCCTGTGTGTGTGTGTGTGTGTGTGTGTGTGTGTGTACCGGGGTCCAGCAGCTGCTGACTCCTCCGCCCGTCGTCCCCCCTCCCGGGCTCGGCTCCCCCGCCGCGCTCCTCCGCCGTCCCCAGCCGCTCCAGCACCGCCTCCGCCGGGCTGCAGAAGCTGGAGTCTGCGGGGCTCCGGTCGTGCGCGGCGGGCGGAGAATTCTCGGGCTTGACGGCCTCGAACCGCGGGCTCGGGTTCAGGTCCGGCGGGTCTGCGTGCGCGGCGGCGGCGGCGGCGGGGAGACACGCGGGGAAAGCGGGTTCCGCGGCGGAGGCGGAGGCGGATCCCGATCCCGATCCAGATCCCGATCCCGATCCCGATCCCTCCCAGCAGCGGACGAACCTGCTCTCCGAGGCCGCGGCGGGGGCGAGGTGGTCGCTCTGCGGGCCGTAGTAGTGCTGGTGCTGCTGGTGCTGCTGGTTCTGGTGCTGCTGGTTCTGGTGGTGCTGGTGGTGCTGGTGGCTCAGCAGCGGGTGCGGGTGGAAGAGTCCCGGGATGGAGGCGCCGCCACCGGCGGCCTGCAGCTGCGGGGACGCGGGCGAGGAGGACGCGCTCGTCCACGGAGAGAAGCCGTTTAACGTCGCCTGTTTGCCGCTGGAGAAATGCGAGAAATCCGGGATGTGTGCGCCGGGGGTCCCCGCCGCCGCCGCCGCCGCCGCCGCCGCCTCCTCCTGCTCCGCCGCCCGGGCCGGCTTGGCGCAGCCGGCCGCCGGAGGCTGCAGGGCTCCCGGGATGAAGTGCGCCGCGTAGGGCTCGTCGCTCTGCAGCCCCATCATGGAATAATAATTCGTTAGCGACATGTTTATTTTATTATTTCAATAAAAAGACACTTAAGTGCGACTGTAAAACCTTAGACGGGCGAGAGCGGCTCCATCCGCCCCTAAAACGCGGCTCTTTTTTCCCTGCCCTCACCTTCCCCGCCGCCGCTGATTGGCCGCGCCGGCGGTCACGTGTGCGCACTGTATTTACCAGGAGCGGAGGATAAATCAGATCATTCTTTTGTGCTCAGAAATGTGCGCGCGTGTGTGTGTGTGTGTGTGTGTGTGTGTGTGTGTGTGTGGAGGCCCGAACACGCTGCCAGATGGACGCGAGTGTGTGTAGTTTTTCTTTTTTTTTTGAGAGGCAGAACTGTTTTTACAAGCGGAATAAAAAGTAGCGAGGAGACGTTTTACAAGCTCGTTGGAAGTGTGTGTGTGTGTGTGTGTGTGTATGTTTATATAGATCTACTTT
This sequence comes from Mullus surmuletus, assembly GCA_903171835.1. NCBI lineage: Eukaryota > Metazoa > Chordata > Actinopteri > Syngnathiformes > Mullidae > Mullus > Mullus surmuletus. Next base: position 64,766 of record CAESWR010001876.1, read on the forward strand.
CACCCTGTCAAAACACCTTCTGAAAACCAACTAAACGCCTCATCAGACTTTAAATGTCTCCTGGTTTTTCTGGCCTCTAAAACACAACAACAACAACAGCATCACGTTCGATGTTGTTTGCTTTAATGTCGCACATTTTCACCTTTTATCTGTTCGTTTTCTTTGAAGTTTTTTCACCCATTTCGAGGATCAACATCCCTGAAGAATATGTGATATTTAAGCCGATTCACAAGACTGAATACATGATATTTTTACAGCAGTCTTTTGGAAGGAGACGCTTTTTGTCCCCAGGAACTAATAAGAGAGTTTGCTATAAAAAGCTGTCACTGCAGAATTCTTTTTTTTAAATAAATACATTTCTCAAATTCAATGTTGCTGCTAATCATTGATCATCTGCGCCTCTAATAATAATAATAATAATAATAATCATTGAATTGCATTTGATGGAAATTATTTGAGTTTTTGTTAAAAAAAAAAAAGAAATAAAATACTGCATTTAGAGGGTTAACATCCACTCAAATTAATACTTGATATATATATATTTCAGTCTGACATTGATTCAAAAGATTGAATCATTTAAAGTAGCAAATATTAAGATGTCATTTTTACAGTCGCTTTTAGGGAAGGGACGTTTTTGGTCCTGAGGGACGATTGAGAAAGTTTTTTAAAGGAAGTTTTAAGGGTTAATGCATTTTGGGAAGTCTGTTGAAAAGAATCAAATCCTTAAGAACCTGCTTCAAACAGCCTGGTCACGTTTATGGCAAATACAATATTTTATTTGGGGGTTTTTTATACGTTGATTTGAAGTGAGATCTTCACCGAAGATCAGGAATATTTACTTACTTTTTAATTGACTTGTATCGGGATTCATTTAAATATGTCCCATAAGGCCGAGCAGCTGGACTCAGAAACATCAAAGATTTGCTAGCAAACAGCGTGGCAGCTCGATGCTGCGCCCTCTGGTGGTGAAGTGATGCTGCGCCGCGTGTTGGATTGCGAATTTCAAATCATAAAATCAGATCCTCTGTGAACATTTGAGATAATTCGATCCAGTTAAATTCGAGCCGAGCTTCAAAAAGCCGCAAAGAGCCGCCGCTTCTCGCACTCACACATCAGCTGGAACGATCGCTGCTTTTGTTCCCACACAACAAAACCTTAATTGAGGCACTTTGATGCATTTTTTGGAAACTTTTTCCTCCTTCGATGGAGTTATAATGAAGTCGGTCTTCGTAATAAAATCTGAGAAGGAGACGCATGAATCAGCGTTTGTAATCTAGATCAGCTGCAGCCTGAAGGCCTCATGCTGCGCCAGCCTCTGGGGGGCAGTGTGTGTGTGTGTGTGCGTCTGTGTGTCTGTGTGTGTGTGTGTGTGTGTGTGTCTGTGTGTGCGTATGTGCACGTATGTCTACTAGATTATGAGGACATTGTATTTGGTTTTCTGCTTACAGTATGAGGACATCATGGTCTCATGAGGACATGGTCCACATTCTCACAAGTTTAGCAGTGTATTAATTTGTGTGTGTGTGTGTGTGTGTGTGTGTATCAAAGACCAGCTTCACTTTCCGCTTTTCACATGATGAACATGATGATGATTACAATGGTGCACCTTTACGAGCCGGCCTCTCGCCGCCCGCCGTGCCTCTGTGATGTCATCACCTCGGCTGCTGCATGATGGGAACACGTGAGAACGTCCTCACAAAAAAGGTCTTAGCAGGAAAGAAAGAGGAAGACAAACGGCTTCATTAAAATCAGGCAGCCGGAGGAGGCGAGGAATATTTAAGGTGGAATAAAAACCACATTTATTTCTTCATGAAGCCGTGAAGCTGATCAGCCGCCTCCTCCAGCCGCGCTAATATCTCCTGCAGACGTTACCTGCTCCTCTGACCGTCTCAGCAGCTCCTCAGAAACTCCACAGTGTGTTTGCAGAAGGTCTGACCTCAGACAGAACCTTGGAGGTCCATCAGACCTTCTCTCTGTCTCACTGTCTCGGCCGGCTGCTGCAGAGTGACAAGTAGTTTTGTCATCGTTTCAGTCGAAATGTTTAGTTCTGGAACACACACACTCACAACCACACACACACACACACGTTTGCTCCCCTGTGTGTGTGTGTGTGTGTGTGTGTGTGTGTGTGTGTGTTTGTGAGAGTGTGTGTGTGTGTTTGTGAATGTGTGCCCCACAGCTTTGGGTTTGAGAATGTTTGAGAAGTTGAGTGAGGAACATCTCAGCACTTCTCAGCCGGACGTCAGCAGATGTTTCTCTCAGATCCACTGACGGTTGAAGAGGCGTTTGCTGGTGAACACACACGTGCAGTTTGCTCGGATGAAGGAGAAGAGAAGTTCCCCCTCGGCGTGAACAACAAAGTCAGCGCTCACAGATTTCAGCTTCATGTTTTTCTTCCCGTCCTCTCATTTGTCATAAAGACAAAAACTGTGTTTAATGACGAGCTCAATCATCTGCAGTTTGTGACACTTGAACGGCGCCGTGTGCAGAAGTTTGGGCCTCAGCGACTCGCAGCTTCAGTTTCACAGAGACGAAGAAAAACGCCGTCACAAAGGCTTCGGAAAAGTCTTTTATTTGGAATTTCTCTTGTTTTTTCTCTCATAAAAAGGCGGCAGGAGGCGGCCGGTACCTGCTTTACATTTGGGTGCAAAAACATCACCAAATATGTGGCTTGTGTAGAGTCGTCCAAACCCCCAGTGTGTGTGTGAGGTGTGTGTGTGTGTGTGTGTGTGTGTGTGTGTGTGTGTGAGGTGTGTGTGTGTGCGCGCTCAGCAGCCTTGTGGTGCGGTTTATTGTAGGTCATTAGACAAAATGCTTTTAGGTCCAACCAGAAACACAACACATTCCTTTCATCTCCTTGTCTTTTTTTGACACACACACACACACACACACAGACACACACACACACACACACTCACACAGACAAAGGAGGCAGCAGACGAGCTGGATTGCCCCAATAAAAGCCCCGTGTGGGAGGAAATGGCGGCGCTTTGCTTTGCGGTTCAAGTTTCAGCCTTGGACTCGCCGAGTGTTCAAAGTCTGGGTCAGAGATCGGAATGAAGAGAGAAAACGCAGACGGACGGAAGCCGCGTCGTCGCTCCGAGCTGCTTTCCTCTGATTTCTGATCAGGAGTCGCCGCACTGGACGCCAGTCAGCTGATGGCGGCTTCCTGTGCTTGTTAACCTTCTTAGCGCCTTAAAGCACTCAGACGGCCTCGCTGTAAAAAACCTCCATCTGCCGTCATCTTCTCACAATTATCTCATAAAGTGATCGTCGGGGGCAACCGGGCCTTCGATTTGATCTCATCCTGATGATAATGATGGGAACTAACACTACTGATGGTAAAAAGCAGAAACAAATAAAGATATTAATCCACATCACAAATACTACTGCTAATAAAAAAGGATCATATTCATTGATTCATTGAGAATATTACTGCTACTGAAAAAGATAAAGAAAAGAAAGATATTATCGGTAACTACTACAGATAAAAACTTTCAAAGAATAAAGATAATATTAATGAAAATGGAAAATACTACTACTAAAATTAAAAAAATAAAGCTATAATGAAAATATAATCCTACACCTAAAAATAAGAATGAAAACTAAGAAGTAGTGCTAATTGTGTAAACAAACCACATTTATTGGTGGACTCACATGAACACAAACATCATTAATCACTTTAAATCAGCTGTTCATCAAAACACCAACAAACGTTTGAAAATTCTACATTGATGATTGTCTTTGCTCGTAATAGAGAGATAGATAGATAGATAGATGGATAGACTGATAGATAGATAGATAGATAGATGGATAGATAGATAGATGGATAGATGGATGGATAGATAGATAGATGGATAGAAAGATAGTGCAAGTATTGTGAGTTAGATATAAAAATCTGTCCGTCTGCAGCTGAGCATCACAGTGAACATGGTGACATCACAGAGTCGTGGTCAGGCGGCTCGGGGGCTCTTAAGGCGGTCTGGGTGAGAGATTACAGCTGCTATATGTAAGATATTGTATGACCCCCCCCCAAAAAAAAAAACCCAAAACACAACATTTGAGCATTTCTGTCAAACATCCATTGACACTTTGACCAGCTTTCTACTTCGAATTGCGTGAAACGTCCGTAAATGCAGATGGGAAGGCCTCGCTCGCTCGGTCACGGATTGCGGCTCGCTCACCAAC
>CAESWR010001876.1:84787-92287 GCA_903171835.1 Mullus surmuletus
CCCCCCCCCCCCCCCCCGCACTGTCTGATCAGGCTTCCTGTCAGCTGGTTCTGATCTGGGCATCGTAGATCTGATGATGATGATGATAAACAATCCACACTGAGTTTCGAGTTGCATTAATTGAATTGAAGAAAAGAGTTTAAAATCACCAAAGATGAGACACGATGACGTCGAACCTTTGACTGCGTCGCTGCTCGTCACTCAGTGCTCACAAGATTCAGATCCAATCGCTGATTCCTATTGGTTGATTGACCTTACATCATTAATTGTCTTATTTAATCACAACTCAAGTGTCTGAGCTTGTTGCTTCCGTTCAGATGGGGTTTATTACACACACACACACACACACACACACACCTCACGCACCCTTACACACGTCACACACCTTTCCAAACACCTCAAACACACCTCACACACACCCTTACAGAAACGTCACATACCCTTTCACAATAATAACATGTTTCAATTAATTAAAGTAAAATGTAAACAAATGTACAGATGATTTTTTCTTAATCCTGATTAGAAAGTAAATGTGTCTCAGAAATAAAAACCATCTGAACGGGACCTCAGATTATTTTTTATATCAATGACTCACTAACCAGCAGCCGTTGTGTTTCCGTCAGATACTTTTATTTTGAAATGTGACAAACATCCTGATGGAAACACATCGTCTGTGCTCTTTTAACCTGTATTAACCTCAGATGCTGTTTTTCTTCTCTTTTTGACCTGATTGACGGCTAATTTGAACTCCAAACATCCAATCATGTTTTATCTTGCAATACTATTCTCTGTCCAAGCCCCGCCCCCTTCCTGTCTGACTCTCTCTTCCTCTCGGCAGATGAGAAAGAGACGGGAGACGAGGTGTGTGCTGAGGAGACGGCGCCAGAGAGGCAACAGGAAGTGATGCAAGAGGAGGAAGAAGAAGAAAGGGGAGGTGTGGCTGAGGAGGAGGAGGAGGAGGAGGAGAAGGGGGCGGAGCCAGAGCAAAGCCACAGCGTCCCCTGTGAGTGATAGTGCGTGATTGACGGGAGCCAGTCATTGGTTGTTCACCGCCTGGTAATGCCGCTGCCTGATTGGTCGAACGGAAATCTTCAGACTGTTTAGACAGAAGTTTCTTTTAGCCTCAAAGTAGCCGCACGATTGTTTTAACAGTGTTTGGATTATTTATTTCCCCGCTTGGAAAACTGTGTGTATATTTTGCTTCTCGTTGTCATCACACGTTTGTTTACACTCTGAAGTACCGTAAGTGTCGACATCCGGCTGCTTTTTTTATCCTCAAAGCCTCAAGTACAATATGAACGTAGCGGAAAAACTGACGCAGGTTTGGGAGCAGCTTGATGCTTGGTGGTGGTTCCATGTCGGGCCAGCAGGGGGCGCCTGGTGGCTCCAGTGTTTACAGCAGTGTGTAATTTTCTTTTTAATCGATCAATTAGCGAATCACGGCACTCGGAGGCGTCCGTCTTTGCCAAGTTTTCATTTGCACTGAGTTCTCGAACAAAGATTTCACATGGCTTGATTTATTTTTCTTTGTGATTTAATTTGTTAGGTGTGTGGGTTTACAGTCTCGCCTGTCGGACGAAGCGTCGCCAAGTGTTTTTATTTTTTTAACGTCCACGTATTCTGATTCTCCATCGGAGCAAAAAGCCTTTGAAGTGTCCCGAGGAGTCTGACGTTGTGCTAAATGGAGGCAGACCTTCTAGCCGCCGCTCGCGCTCACTGTTCAAAGTTGTGGCGTCGTTTTCGCGCTCGCTTGTCGAGGTTTTTCTTTGACTCCGCTGGTTTGATCCAGTTAGTTTGTGGCTGCTGTTAACGTCTGCGCATGACGCTGAATAAAGGTTTGAACAACAGGAAGATGTTAGTTTTTTCTTTTGAGTGGTTTTTGTTTGGTTTTGAAGTGAAAAAAAAAGTGAAAATACCTCAAACACCTTCACACACCTGACACACACACGTCACACAGCCTTGCTCTAACCTCATACCCCCTTACACACTAATTATAGAGAATTAACTATAAAACTTTAAAAAACGTACATTTTTAACGATGTTATTAAATGAGATATTTTAGATTTTTTTTTTTAAGGAATTTTTTTAATGCATCTGAAAAAATAAATCATCCAAAGTACACTTGCTATTTAGCTCGCACGCTAGCACGCACTTTCATTTACAAAAATAAGAGCTGCTTAACTCATAAACAACAGAGATGCTTTTATTTTGAAGGCCGAATGCCCGCACGTTTTCTCCTACTTTCAATCGCACATGAAGAGTCAGCTAGTTTAGTAAATGATGGGAGACGCAGTAATCAGCGCGGCCACCAGATGGCATCAGGACTTTTATTTTTCACTCACATCGACACACCTGAAGATATAAAACACAAAGATCAGCAGAACACAAGCGTTTCCGTCTCAACTGATCAATAAAGAATTAAAAGCTGCAAAATCAATCGTGTTGCTTCTGCCGGTCGACAACATGGCAGCTTCCACACGACTCGCATCCATCAGCTCGCAATCGTCCGTTTACACGCTCCAACACAAAGTTCTTAAAAAGTGGCTCCGCTTCTCTGAAGAAGAGCAGCAGGCGTCCACGAGAACATTACAAAAAAAAAAGGTTAAAACTCTTCAACTCAGGAAATGTCTCCGTTTAAAAAATTCAATCGGAGTCTAAAGAAGGAAAAAGGACGAATGTTATGGACGACGTAAACTGGTCCGCTGAGTGTCGGCAAAATCAAGAAATAAAACTTCCAGACGGGAAACGAGTCTCCTGCACTCACGGACCCAAAAACAGGAACAACAATCGCCGATGACGCTGCTGCCAACGGGGAAGAAACGCTGGAAAAGAAAGAAAGAGTTCGGTAGAAAACGAGGCTTCAAGTATGAGGGGGCCGAGCGGCGGGGTGGGCGGGGCCGAACGGCGGGGTGGGCGGGGCTACAGCATGTTGAGCTCGATGAGGCGGCCGGCGAACACGGCCAGCGTGCCGATGATGCAGACGGCCATGAAGACGCAGAGCAGGATGTGGTCCAGCACCATGGCAACGAACTTCCACTCCTCTGCCGCCTGTACGACAAACATCCCAACGTCAGCGCACACACACACACACACACACACACACACACACACACACACACACACACACGAGATGCAAAACAATGAATATTTGTGTGAACTGACCCTTAATGAATCAGGTTGGGATGGTTGCTGGGAAGCCGCTTTCACACACTCAGGTTTCTCACACACGTCACACACCCTCACACACACCTCACACACGTCTGCACACACGTCACACACCCTCACACACACCTCACACACGTCTGCACACACGTCACACACCCTTTCCTCACTTCCTGCTCTTACATTGTTGGACTCCTCGTCAGACTTCATGGTCTCGGCGATGTACTTCACCCCCTCGATGGCGCTGCGAACATCGGGATTCTTGGCGATGGGGGACTGGTAGGTGACGTTGGTGGGGGTGGGGTTACCTGCAGAGGGGGCGGAGCAAAGGCTGAGACGTGTGTGTGTGTGTGTGTGTGTGTGTGTGTGTGTGTAGGGACACTCCCACGAGTTCCAACCTACCGGAGATGTCGGAGATGTCCATGTCTGTGGGGAAGAGCCGCTTCTGCCGGATCTCTTGGCTGGGCCGCTTCATGGTGGAGAAGAACATCATGTTGGGGATCTTTTCGATGAAAACCTGAAGAGGAACACGTTTGGAGAACGTTTGGAGAACACAGAAGGCACAGAGGAAATGTAAGTGTCACTCAAATGAATGGGCGGGGCCTGTGTTTGAGTGGGCGTGGACCTTGCGTATCCAGTTGGGCATGGTGTGTGTGCTGGGCGAGCGGTGGTGTGTGTTGATGACGATGACGGTGATGATGATGGAGGCGATGACGAAGACCATGGTGAAGAGCATGTACTTCCCGATGAGCGGCACGGCGCTGGAGGTGGACGGGATCAGCTCCACGATGACCAGCAGGAAGACGGTGAGGGACAGCAGGACCGAGATGGACAGCGTCATCTTCTCCCCTACTCACACACACACACACACACACACACACACACACACACACACACACACACACACACACACACACACACACACACACACACACACACGCAGACACACGGGGTGAGCCAGCAGGAGGTTCCGCCCACAGCGGTTCCAGGGGGTTTGGTGCGTACCGGAGTCAGTGGGCAGGTAGAAGACGAGTCCGGTGAGGAAGGAGAAGAGCATGCAGGGGATGATGACGTTGACGATGAAGTAGAGCGGCAGGCGCAGCATCAGGAAGTGGTAGGTGATGTCCAGGTACGGCGTGTCGGGGCAGCAGGTGTAATAAACCCAGTGCTTCCAGCTGCGGTAATCCTTCAGAACCCACTCGCCAGACTCCATGAAGTTACTCAGGTCAGGACGGTCGCTGTCCTGACACGCACCAGGACCACAACCACAATCAGAACCACAACCAGAACCACAAACCCAACCTGAACCACAACCACAATCAGAACTGCACCCAGAACCACAAACCCAGCCACAACCAGAACTAGAATCAGACCCCCAACCCCAACCAGAACCACAACCAGAACTAGAATCGGACCCCCAACCCCAACCAGAACCACAACCAGAACCAGAATCAGACCCCCAACCAGAACCAGAACCACCACCACGATTGTCTGTCACTGTGAGTCTCTGAGGACTCAGACCGGCTCACCGGGTTGATGGCCACCAGCAGGCCGTCGTAGGTCCAGGTTCCGAGCTTCATGCTGCAGTTCTGCAGGTCAAAGGGGAAGTGGAGCACGATGATCTCGCAGTAGCTCTTGAAGATGGCCGGAGGGTTCCAGGTGATCAGGCCGTTGTGCTCCAGGAGAACCTTGGTCTCGTGGATGATGGCGAAGTCTCCATCAGCGCTGCAGGACCACCAGGAGTCAGAGCGGGCAGAGAGCGTGCGTGTGTGTGTGTGTGTGTGTGTGCTGGGTTACTTGTTGTAGAGCACCAGGTCGGGCTTCCAGATGTCAGTTGAAGGAACTCGGACCTTCTTGATTCCTCCATAGTCGTCAGGGTTCCACTTCAGGTTGACGTCCATCCATTGCTGCAAACAGGCCACAACAGAGTCACTACACCTTGACCTCCATCACTGCCATCACCTCACCATCTCCATCACCTCCAACACCTCACCATTTCCATCACCTCCAACACCTCACCATCTCCATCACCTCCATCACCTCCATCACCTCACCATCTCTATCACCTCCAACGCCTCCATCACCTCCATCAACTCACCATCTCCATCACCTCCAACGCCTCCATCACCTCCATCACCTCACCATCTCCATCACCTCCATCACCTCCATCACCTCACCATCTCCATCACCTCCATCACCTCCATCACCTCACCATCTCCATCACCTCGAACACCTCCATGACCACCATTGTTTAAAACCACCATGTGAGCAGTAACCTGACTGTAGGTGTTGGAGGTGGAACCTGGTGGAGCAAAGCGTTCTTCTCAAAGGTTCTTCTCACCTGTTTCAGTCGCACGTTGCTGGTCACAATCTGGTTCACTTCATCCTGTCAAACGTTGCAGATCAGATTTGCATTTATTTATTTTCTCACTTTCACACTTTGATGTGTCTGCAAATCCTAAACGTCTCTGAAGTTGAGGACGTTGAGGAAAGCGGCGGTCGTGAGTCTCACCACGCTGATGAGCTGGATCAGCTGCAGACCCACCGTCACCACCACCGCCTCGCTGAAGTGGTCGACGGGCCGGACCACCTTGTTGTAGCCGGTGAAGAGAGTCTTCACCAGCCGCGTCTCATCCTCGGAGCTGAACGCCGCACCTGATACACACACGCACACACACACACACACACACACACACACACACACACACACACAGTGAGTGTGTGACGCGTAGCCACAAACAATGTCATTCCAGAACTGAAATCTCAGCTGACGCGACAGAGAAGCTTCAACTGTGATTCACACAGCAAACATCTGCAACCTGAAACCCCCCAGAGTGTGTGTGTGTGTGTGTGGTTGTGTGTGTGTGTGTGTGTGTGTGCGTGTGTGTGGATGACAGACAGAGAGGAGCAGGCTGGTGAGCGTCTGTTAATCTTAGTGCTAAGAGGCCGCGTGAGTCACGATCAGCAGAGATCACAGCTGCTAACCTGCAGCATTTATCACCACACTCACATACACACACATGCACACACACACACACATTTACAACAACACTGTGAAAATCTGACATGCGAAGATGATGAAGAAAATGTTTTTGATAAAATATCAGCAATTGGAAATAATTGTACTTAATCGATGAAATGTATTTACTTTCTTGATTTAAATTTCAAACAATCTGCTCACTTCTTTTGAGGTGATTTCTGTCCAACCTTTGAACTTTTCTTAAAACGATACATCAGTCGATCACGAATACTGACAACATGGAAGACCATCAATCAATAACTTATCAATATATCAATATTTACATCATTATATCAACAATCGGACAAGGGGGCGGAGCTTACTGTGCCTGCCCACTTATCCCTGACAGCCAGGTAGCCCCACCCTGCTTCCATTACCTCATCAGCCTTGTTAATAAACCAGGTGTGACTGAGTTCCTCAGGGGGGGGCGTGGCCTCCCAAGGGGGGGGGGGGGGGGGGCGCGGCCTCCTGCTGCCCCACGTTTTAAAGCGACAGTGACGTTGCGACGCCTGTGATTCCTGGAACCTGCTGCTGGTGACCCGTGCTCGGCTGAGCCCAGCAGGCCGAGTCCGGTTACCAGCAGCCACAGACACACACACACGCACATATACACACACACACACACACACACGCACCCACATGCACATACACATGCACAAGTGTTTTGTTCAGACTCTCTAAAACAGGTGGACGATGATGATGATGTCGACGCCCCCGTCAGTCTGTCTGTCTGCACGTCTGTCTGTGTCTCTTTCCATCTTCCTCGCTGTCTGTCTGCACGTCTGTCTGTGTCTCTGTCTGTCTTCCTGCTCGCCTTTGATGTCGCGGTGGACAGAAATAGCCGTGAGGAGGGACGGAGGGGGACACTTGTAGCTGTCAATCATCTCCTCCTTGCTCAGCTTCTGAGCAGCACTGAGCTGCTTCTGTCTGCCATGCTCTGTACACACACACACACACTCTCACACACACTCACTCGCACACACATACACACACACACACACACTTTGTGTCCTTGTGTTTTTTTTTTTTAATTGACTGGTCATTGAAGGGTTGCTGGTTTGATTCCGGAGCCTGACTGCCTTCTTCACATCGCCATGGCAACTGTGAACGTGCTTTGTGTGATCGAGAACTTTGGAGCGACAGCAAAGCACCTGAGAGGTGTTTTGAAGTCTTCTTCAGTGGTGTTTTTTGCGGTTGCTAACTCTCTCATGACGTTTCCTTGCCTGTAAAGGAAAACTGCCTCTTTTATAAGATGGCAGTTTTCCACGAGCTGAAACTTTGACAAACCAAGAATATTATATAGTACAAATATAAATAAT
>CAESWR010001876.1:97287-101929 GCA_903171835.1 Mullus surmuletus
CATGATGTCCTCGTACTGTAGGTGGATAACCATGTGTGTTCCCCCTCTCTCTGTGTTTCCTGTGACATTTAGTGTGCGCATGTGTGTGTGTGTGTGTCTGTGTGTGTGTGTTCAGGCCTCCGCGGGCAACAGGTTGAAAGATTGTTTTAAAAGCCAATGGAAGTTCAGGCTCAGGTGTGAGAAGATGTGAAGAAGAAGAGCAGAACTCGCGGATCAGTGTTTGCTCTGGTCATCAGACACGTTAATGATGTCATCAGACACACACACACACACACACACACTCTAAAGAACTATAAGTGAGGACCACAGTGCTGCTGAAGCTGCTGCTGCCTCACACGTCCTCAGAGAAACTCGCCATCAACAGAACGAGTCAAACAAGTCGGACGTCTGCCGCGATGAGACGGAAACAAAAAAATAATAAGGTGAGACAGAGTTTAACAGGAAGCAGCCAATTTCACAGAGCCTGCATTTCTCATTATCGCTATCAGTTTTTCGGTTTACACACACACATGCGCACACACACACACACACATCAACTCGTACAAGTAAGGAAATAGATGCGGAACATTCACAATAAACACGGCGGATTCATTTGCACTTCATTCAAAGTGATTTGACGCAGTAATTTAATAAATATATTGTTCAGTGGGGACGTGTGTGGGTGTGTGTGTGTCGGGGTGTGTGTGTCAGGGTGTGTGTTGAGGGTCTGGAAAACTCACCTCCACCCTCAGCTTCCACTTAGGATGGAAAAAAAACACATAAATGTTTAAATTAGACAAATAAGCCGATAAATGAATGAATAAATGTGGAGAAAGGAATGAATGGACGCTCTCATTTCCATAATTTAATTGTAAGCCCTCGGGCCGCTGCTGCAACATTTATTCATTCATTTGTTTTTGAAAATATTTTTGTCCTTCAGAACTCCTTGTTTTGAATCTCTCTTGTTCCTGTTCAGACCTTCAGACCTTCGACCTTCAGACCTTCCTGCCGCCGCCGCCGCCGCCGCCATCGCCGCGTGACTCGGCGAGCGTCGAGGCTACAGCCTGCGAGCGGCGGGAGGAAGTGAAAACCTCACTAGTCTGGAGTGACGCTGATCCCGAAGAAGAGCCGCTGAGTGTCAGGAACAACAAGAACCAGGACAGGAAGGGTTTAGCTGCACACACACTTCCTGTTTGGATGTGTTTGCTGCTGACACAAATGTTGCTCTAATCCCACTTTACTTCCTGAAGAGTCACAGAGAAGAGAGAAGTTAGCGCATCTTCTCTGTGACTCTTCCATCACAGCTGCTGCAGCAGCTGCTGCTTCAGGAAACAGCCGTAGTAGAAGTAGGAAGTAGCAAGGAAACAGTCGTAGTAGGAGTAGGAAGTAGCAAGGAAACAGTAGTAGTAGGAGTAGGAAGTAGCAAGGAAACAATCGTAGTAGGAGTAGGAGGTAGCAAGGAAACGGTAGGAGTGGAAGTAGGAAATAACAAGGAGCCGTAGAGTGGAAGTAGGAAGTAGCAAGGAAACAGTAGGAGTGGAAGTAGGAAATAACAAGGAGCCGTAGTAGTGGAAGTAGGAAGTAGCAAGGAAACAGTAGGAGTGGAAGTAGGAAATAACAAGGAGCCGTAGTAGTGGAAGTAGGAAGTAGCAAGGAAACAGTAGGAGTGGAAGTAGGAAATAACAAGGAAGCAGTAGTTGTAGAAGCAGGAAAGAGGCAATGCTCTGCAGTCCTGACCATTTCTCCTTTTGGTCCTCAAAGGACACCGTAGCTTCACAACATTCTCCCAACAAACCAGCGCGCACACACGCACACACACACACACACACACACACACACTCACACTCACCACTTGTTGGCGCCACACACAGCTGTTAGCAGTTAGCATCCTGTACAGCAGGTTGGCACAAGTTGCTCTTGCGCGTCGACAGCTAAGCCAAAATAAGCTAAGCTAAGCTAGTTAGCCAAACATGCTAACACGCAAAGCTAGCAGAATGCTCCAGCAGGGGGCGCCGCGTCCAATCCTGCGGTATAATAACAGCGTTAATAACAGTGTTAATAACAGTGTTAATAACAGCGTTTGACTCGCAGCGAGCGCCGACCTGCGCGCTCCGGATTATGATAATTACAATATCTGGGGGAAAAGAGGAGTCAAAGGTTACGAATTCAACTCATTTTCTCCTCTTTATCGCGTCTTTGCTGGCGCCCCCCCCCGCCCCCCCCCCCGTCTCATTTTCCTCTCTAATTTCGTCTCTCCTGTCCGTCCAGCTGCCCCCTGCTCGTCCTCCCCTGTCCTCCCGTCTCTCCTCCCCCGTCCTCCTCCTCTGACAGAGCTATGAATAACAATTAGAGGATATACAAGTCACAGAGAAACCGTTTAAAAGTTTGGAATCACTTCTCTGTAAAGTATCAGCCTGTTTCAGCTGGGGGGGGCCGGGGGGCCGGGGGGGGGCCGGGGGGCCGGGGGGGGCTGTTTCCTTAAAAAAAAATACAAATCTGTTCGGTAGCTGAGAAAGGATAAAAAAAGGGGGAATTATTATTTTGCGTGGGCCCAGCTGCCTGCCAGTCCTCGGCGGAGAGGAGATTATTTATCAGCGGTTCCTGTCTGCTGCCCCGAGACTCCCGTTACCGTGTGAGAGCCGATCCAACGCCGGCACAAAGGAACTCCTCTGATTGTTGTCGTCATGGCGCCGCGCCTTTAATAACAAGCTGCTAACAAAGAGGCGGCAAACAGGAGAGTCACTGCTTACTAAACACACCGCCCTGAGGAGGAGGAGGAGGAGGAGGAAAGGAAGGGGAAGAGGAAGAGGAAGAGGAAGAGGAAGAGGAAGAGGAAGAGGAAGAGGAAGCTGCCCGAGGAAGACAGGGGACTTTTACCTGGACAAAAACAACAACAACAACAACAACAATAGTAACACTACTACTACTAATAATAATCATGACCCAAAAATCTATTTCTAATAAGTAATGATGCATAATATGAATCATACCGTTAAACGCAACAAAGTAAGTAAAAAAACTAAACTGTAAAAACTAAACAAAACTGTAAAAAATACAAAAAATAATAAATAGATGATAAATAATAATTAAAGAGAATAATAAAGTCAGAAATATACATATACAATTATAAATACTGATGAGTTGAGTTGTGCTTGAGTATCGAGAGATGTTTGACACCAATCCTCGCAGACATGAAATACACTATTAAGTGGAACAAAGTAAGTTAAAACAAATTAAATTGAACCACAAATAACGTCCAAAAACACACATATACAAGATATACATTGATGTATACTATGAAATATATTGTTAAATGTAACAAAGTAAATCAGAAAAAATCCAAGAGAAACTTTCCAACATGATGAAAATATGATTTGGGAAAATTGTCAGGATGAATCAGCTGCTTCTGATTCCGAGCTCCGTATTTCTCCTCGTTTCCTCCAGCAGCTCGGAGAAACATTTCCCCCAGAATTCCCGGCGTTTCTTTCCCTGTCTGTGTTTTTGCAGCGAATGGAGCTGTAATCAACTCCTCACACTCAGCGGCCCAATTACAGCGCTCGCTTTGTCAGACTGAGCTAGATTTGCTGTGAAGCGACATCATCATTATCTCTGCGCCGCCGCCGCCGCCGCCGCCGCCGCCGCCAACATCTGCTCGTCCCACAGCCGCGTCGACTTATGGAGGCACAAACAGTGGCAGGAAAAACACCGGCTTCTCACATCATGACTGCTCTCCAGCCCCCCCCGCCCCCCCCGTCCCCCCGTCCCCCACCGTCCCCCCGTCCCCCCGTCCCTCCGCCAACCAATTTCCACCGGCGTCACCTCGCCCCCCGTGCCGCCTCTCACCGGCTAATTGAAATTGGCACATTTAATTTCACTCGGCAGCCGGCTTCATTCGGGTGATGGATGGCGCTGGATGAGTGTAATTGAACTTTGGAGAGAAGAGGAAGGAAGCAGAGGAGGAGGAGGCATCAATTAGCAGAACCTGAGCGGCCGCTCCATCCATCAGCAGGGAGTCGCCGCTCAAAGCCACCGCCGGGACAGAAAAAGTCGAGTTCGCTCAAGTTTTTCAGGACCAGTCACACAAATATCTAAAAATCTAAACATTTAAACGCTGCACAAATAGGCGCCTCAGTGTCCCGCTCCACAAAGCTCCGCCCCCTCTGCCCACTTCACAAAGCTCTGCCCCCTCTGTCTTGCTCCACAAAGCTCCGCCCCTTCATCCCGCTCCAAAAAGCTCCGCCCCCTCATCCCGCTCCACAAAGCTCCGCCCCCTCTGCCCGTCTCAAAGTAAAACTCACTCTGGAGGCCGAAACCTCAGTGTTCCTCAACAGGGCTTTTATTCTGAAAGTGGCTCCACTTTTACCTACTTGATGATGTCACGTGATGTCACTGCCTGCCACACACACACAGACACAAACACACACACACCAACACACCAACACACAACACACATTCACACACACACACACACACACACACACCAACACACACACACACCAACACACATTCACACACACACACACACCAACATACTAAAATACCAACACACCAAAATGCCAACACACACGCACACACACACACACAACACAACACAACACACATTCACACATTCACACACACACACACACATTCACACACACACCCCAACACACACACACACACA
>CAESWR010001876.1:105351-145789 GCA_903171835.1 Mullus surmuletus
AGTGTTTTGGGGGTTAGCTGTGTTTTGGGGGTTAGCTGTGTTTTGGGTTTTAGCCGTGTTTTGGGGGTTAGATGTGTTTTGGGGGTTAGCCGTGTTTTGGGGGGTTAGCCGTGCTTTGGGGGTTCGACGTGTTTTGGGGATTAGCCGTGTTTTGGGCGTTAGCCGTGTTTTGGGGGTTAGCCGTGTTTTGGGGGCTAGCTGTGTTTTGGGGATTAGTCGTGTTTTGAACGTTAGCTGTGTTTTAGGGGTTAGCAGTGTTTTGGGTGTTTGCCATGTTTTGGGGGTTAGTCGTGTTTTAGGCGTTGGCAGTGTTCTGAGGGTTAGCCGAGTTTTTGGCGTTAGCCGTTTGCCCACTGAAATTACCTGCAGGCCAATTCTGATAGATATAAAATATTAACACGCGGGCCGAATACAATTGTCCTGAGGGCTGGATGTGGCCCCCTGGCCTTGAGCTTGACACATGTGGCCTGAAAGAGTCAGAAATTGAAGTGAAGGGGAAGGTGGTCAAAAGTTAAAGATTGTTAAGGGTTTGCTGAATAAGGAGAGAAAACATAAGGAGGAAACAGATAAATAGTTGCTATGCTATTGGAAATTGTAGTAAAATGTATGTGATGTAGTCCAAAGAAGGAAAGAAGGTCTAACAAAATGTGATCATCTGAAGAAAGTTTGCTGACTCCAGGGTCTTGATGAGCTAAACAATAGAAAAGATAACAACAGGACAGAGGAGAATGGTGTGACTGTGTGAATGTGAGACATTACAGGTCGACCCAAAGGCGAAGCAGTCATGAAGAGTGATTCAATCAAGAAAGACTGAGGACATGGAAGGAAGGAGGCTGAGGAGTGGACCTCAACCCCCCTGCAACTGGACCAACAGATAATCCGCCAGAACAGAGTATAAATGTTAGATCGGGGCGACAGAGTGAGAGAGAGAGGAAGGCAGACCATGTTGCTGTACTGGTTGTGCACTCTCTCTCCCTCCTCGAGGTTGGACTCGTAACCAGTTCATGTTCCACTGCTTAATAAAAGGAGAACGGTCACTCCGAATGGCAAACAATGATTCCTGGCTTAATTCTAAGATTCGATAGAACACGCAGGAGAAGGAGCATGTGCTTAATTGAAGGCCATGCCTTCAATTCGGTTTTTGCTCCAAAGTTTTTCTCCAACAGGCCTCGAGCAAGAACCAGCTTTGACTGTTATTAACTTGTCACAACAGTCACCATCATCACCCAGATTATCTGCAGCTGTTTGTTTCATTGTACGGATGAGGCTGATGGCTGTGGTTCTGCTGACGATCCTTGCTTACGTTAAAGGGAGTCGTCGCCCCCCCCGACGCTGTTGAGGCATCTGTTTGGCTCTATTAGACCTGCTCTGTGTCAAACTGTCTGTATGTTGTTGAACTGAAGGGAACTGAAAGCACACATTCCCTGTTCAATCAAATGATTTTGAGTGCGAGTGATGTCACAGGAAGCCCTACCATGATTTGATCATCTGACAATCCAAATGAGATGTATCCGTCCGAAGGTCCGCTCATTTCATAGTGGAATGCACTGGGAGACACTGGTGTGGCAGACAGGAAGTAGCAGTCTGTGCTGGTGTCAGGGTCACAGCTTGAAGGCTGACTGAAACACACCTTGGTGACACCGCAGCCGGCGGTAGAGAGGCCGAGCTGCAGGGAAACACAGACAGACGGACGGAGGATCCACCTTCGTTGTCTCACAAACGCACAGCCATTAAAGGTGCAAGCTGTTGTTGTTGTTTTCTAGCATAATCCTGTCGCCAGGATGGATTCCCAATCCGCCTGGTTACACATGTAAAAAACCCTCCACATCCCGCCTGCTGTTGGTGAGTGTGAGGCTTCACAGGGTGCGTCCACTCACAGGCGCTCACACCGCATTTCCCCTGTAGGAGGAGCTGGTGCCTCCGTCAGCCATCTTGGCTCCTCTCTTCCTGACTTTGGTGCCTACTTACAGCAGCGGGAAGAGCTCGGTGGTTGGTGGAGGCCAGTGCTGCTGCTGGTGTTGGTGAGGATGGACGACTGGAGAACGTAGCCAGCGTGTGCTTACTGACCAACGGGGAACTTCTCACATCAACCCAGAACTTCCTGTAACTCTCCACGAATGATGCGCTGTGAACAAAGCCAGCGTCACCTACAACCAGCAGGACTTTAGAGACCTACGATGGGAACAGTGGTTGAATTTGACCTTACTGGAACTGAATGGAATCTCCAGAAGTTTCCGATCTCCATTTGACCCGAATGGAGGTCTTTGGGGATTCAGAGGTGTGCGATACGGCTGAGCTCTGCGCACACACACACACACACACACACAGACGAGGTAAAGACAGAGAAGGAGATGCTGAGGTTAACAACCGCATGCTTCAGTGCTGTGAATAATCCCACCATGCAGAGAATATGATGAAGAGTGATTATGAGCGTGTCACTTTTGCAGTGTGTTCTTCTTCCAGATGATAAAGCAGTTGTTTGTGTTCGTGACCCAGCTGCTGCTCAATCAAACTATTGATCTTTGCAAATCAGCAGAACAGAGGCACGCTGCTCGTTAAGAGCATGATGGGAGTTGCGGAACTCCCTGACTTACCGCTCGGTTGCTGCAGCTGAGCAGCTGAGCGCCCCCTGCTGTCAGGGAGAAGGAGCCCACAGGAGCACGACCCCCCAGTGCTCGGGCCTGTAACAGGAAACCAATGAATGCTTTGGAGTCTGCAGCCTGCAGGTGGACTGGGGAGATTAACACACAAAGAAAAACACAAATGCACTCACTGCAAAAGCAAACTTTGGATTCAGGTATCGTCACACCTCCACCTCACTCTGGAGATCAACATGTTCTTGTTGTGTCAGAAAAGTCCTTGTCAGAGCGGAGGTGGCGCTAGACTTTTTCATTGTCTGTCATTGTCTGCCTGACAGGGTCATAAAAATCCTGTCACTTTAACTCCGACCTCCTCGCTCTGCAGTTTCTGATGATTGCTTTGTCCTTCATCTTCCTCTGCATCAGTCCCTTTTTTTTCACCTCTTTTATCAGCACCATCTTGTTATTGGGCTTTTTGACGAAACTTTGGACACTCAGCTGCCGTGACATTTTTCCGAGTGAAGCTGATATTCAGTTAACGCGTCCTCTGCGTCAGAGAGAAAAACAAATCCTTGCACTGTTAGAGACTTTTTGAAGGGCAGCGGCACCGACAGCGCCTTCTCGCCACTGAAGAGGCACTTAAACCTGTCTCGCTCAGCCAAGAGGGCAGGTCGATGTTTTCTGGGAACTTAAGCGTATGTTTGTGCCTCCAAAGAAGGCACTTTAGGGGGCCTTTTTCAACAACTGGCCAATCCCCCCCCCCCCACACACACACACACACACCACTGCGCAGGACAAAAGAACAAAGGCTTCCCTGTCACCTGCAGATATGTTTTACAGGCCGAAGATGTGACGTGTGCAGATGATGCTGATGCTTTTCCTCTGACCTGTGACTTCCTGTCCGGCCTCGTAGCGGCGGCGCTCCGTGCGGACGCTGAAAGGTGCCGGCTCGGTCTGCGGGCTCAGGCCAGCGTGATGGGGCCGCAGGTCCTCACAGCTTGCTGTGACTTTACCGGAGCTGAAGCAGCGAACCAGAGGGGCGACACACACACACAGCAGCAGTAAGAGCAGACGCTCCACACACACACACGCCATCGTGGCCAGAGAGCGCAGACACACTCTGCTCAGCACTGCAGCTCGCACGACAACTGCACAGAGAATCACACAAAGCTGCTATTCAGGTGAGGAGACCACAGGTGTGTGTGGAAACAATGAGGGACACACACACACACACACACACAAGCAGAGGGCGTGTACTGGTTGGAAATCTGAACTGTGTGTGAGTCCTTCCAGTGTCCACAGGGAATGTGATTGTTACTCAGAGTGTGTGTGTGTGTGTGTGTGTGTGTGTGTGTGTGTGTGTGCTTGTGTTTTGGCTGGTTTCAGAGGTTGCCAGGCATCAGGTTCACATTTCACAACAACAAGACTCTTCATGTCTTCATGAGACAAATAACTTTTAAAAAGTATTGATTTAATTTAAACTGTTATTCTGAGGAATACAAATATAAATATAAATGGATGTGACAGAAAGCAGACAAATGAAAGTATGAACAGAAACGTGAGGAAAGAGGAATATCTGTCTGTCTGTCTCTCTGTCTGTCTTTCTCTCTGTCTGTCTTTCTGTCTGTCTGTCTGTCTTTCTGTCTGTCTCTCTGTCTGTCTCTCTCTGTCTCTCTGTCTGTCTCTCTGTCTGTCTGTCTCTCTGTCTGTCTGTAACTAATGATTAATAGTTTGCATCAACTCTAACTCAATGTTGAGTGGAAAGTTCTTTCATTAAAAAGGGAACAAGTTGCACCAAGTCCAGAACAGTGAAAAACAGTAAAATGAAGAAAGAAACCGTGATTGACAGCTGCAAACCGCTCTGCTACGAGACGAGCCACGCTGACGTTCTATCGGCGCTCCCACAATTCCTAGCAACGGACCTGCGTGTGAGTAAAGGAGTGAAAATAATCTAGAAAAGTAAGTCCGTTTGTGACTTACTGCTTGTGCCTCCCGGCGTAACCATGGCAACACGGCATTTGGCAGCAACCACGGCATTGTGGGTAACGTAACTAGTGCTTATTTCACTGGTACATTTCTCTGAGGAGATGGGAGCAGAAGTCAGGATGAAGGTACGTCATAACCGGAGCCCCGGGGGGAGAGCTTTGGTCGGGGGGCTGCCGGTGGCATCGCTGAGCTCCGGGGGAAGAAGCCGCCGCTCGGTCTGAAGCTGCTGCTGCTGCTGCTGAAGCTGCTGAAGCTGCTGCTGCCGGCTGTGTGGCGCAGCTGCTACAATCAGGTTCTTTCCCCCGGATTCCACCGACATGCGTCTCGTTTCATGTGAGTTGCATTGATCTTGTTTGTTCTTTTGATTGTGATATAATTGGTGTTTCATCTACTCCGTAGATTGTTTTTGTCCTGTTTGGTTCATTTGTTTGGTTAATCGTGACCTAATTTGTATTTTCATCATTTTGATTGTGTGACCTTGTTTGAGTTTAAGTTTACACCGTTATTTCCTGTTCACTCTCCAGCAAACCATGTCTTTGGGAGAAGCACATAAGAAGGAGTGCTGCTGCTGTGGACATCGTTCATGTTACTTTGGGATTTATGGTGGTCAATTATCAAGACCAGCCATCCAAGGTTTTCATCGTGGTGTGTTTTCCTTGATTTATTTCCATTTCACTTTCCTTATTTATTTCAGCCTCTCCAACCCTCTTTCTTTCTTTTTTTAATAACCTTTACTTGCGTAGGTAAAATGTCAGTGAGACCCAGAGTCTCAATTACCAGAGAGACCTGTTCCGGGTCGGCAGCAGCAAAACACAAAGTCCAGTCAGGATCCCTTTGTCAAATTCAGCTTTATTGTTGCTAAGTTAAATTTGGCGGCATGGTTCTGTTCTGGGCCACTGCCCTTCAGCGTGCTTGCGTGGAAGGGCAGGGGCAGGAAGAGCCCTTCCTGCCATCATGAAGGCAACAACGGGGGGCAGCGCAGCGGCGAACAGAACCCCCGCAGAACAGGAGCAGCATCAATAGTAATAATAACATATTTGTAGAGCACTTTTCAAAACAAGGTTACAAAGTGCTTTACACGGACGTGTACAAGTGTAGAGCTGAGACACACAAAACAGAGGCACATAGAAAACAGGAACCCAACATCTCCCACTAAAGTGACTGGGGCAAGAAAAACTCCCTTTTAGGAAGAAACCCGCAGCACGAGGGTGGAGCTGGGCTGGAGGTGGGCTGCTGATAGGCTGTCGTAGCGAGCAGAGAAAGAGGCAGGGCTAGAGCAGTTTAAATAGGGCGCTCTAATGGCGTAGACCAATAGGAGCTAGGAGGAAGTGAGCTGAGCCATCAGCTGATTGAGGCAGCTGCTTGCCATTGGCAGCGGATCGAGCTTGACGTTGTGACCTGCCAGAACTTACGCTTTGCTCGATTTACAGACTAACTGAACATACAAGAGACAAATGTAACATAAAACACAAGGATGTTAAATACAAACCGTGTCTACTTCAGTCCACGCACGCACACACACACGCACACACACACACACACACACACACACACACAGTGTCTCACCAGCCGTGTCAAGTCATTTGGAGCCCCCAGAGGAGTGCAGCTGGACAGCTTCAGCTTCAGGCAAATGGAATCAATGTAATATGTAATATATGCCAGAACTCCTCCAGACAGATGCAAAGGTGGAACCCTGCAGATGAGAATGTGGACTAGCTGTGCATGGTCATAACACAGCAACAGTGATACTCACTTTTATTTGCAGCTGTCGGTCCCGGTGCCAGAAACCCAGCAGCCTGTCGGGCTCCAGTCTGATGGTCCCTCCCTGTCTGTCGTGGTCCCAGACGCTCAGCAGCCTGTCGGGCTCCAGTCTGATGGTCCCAGACGCTCAGCAGCCTGTCGGGCTCCAGTCTGATGGTCCCTCCCTGTCGTGGTCCCAGACGCTCAGCAGTCTGTCGGGCTCCAGTCTGATGGTCCCACCGTCTCGTGGTCCCAGACGCTCAGCAGCCTGTCGGGCTCCAGTCTGATGGTCCCTCCCTGTCGTGGTCCCAGACGCTCAGCAGTCTGTCGGGCTCCAGTCTGATGGTCCCTCCCTGTCTGTCGTGGTCCCAGACGCTCAGCAGTCTGTCCCGCCCAAGCCTGATGGTCGCGGTTTTTACTAGCCTTCATGGGGCAGACGAGTGTTTCAATGTTCAGAATGAAAGTGTTCCAATGTTCTTTGAGCCAGTTTCTCCAAGTCATGTTTCTCCTTTGTTCAGCCTTTGAGTCACACACATTTGAGGGAAAACACATCACACCTTATAGTTGAATGTACAATGTACTTCATTTGATATGTTATTTTTATTTCAAGTTTAATTTCTAGATAATATTTCTATCTTAATCTCTATATTTTATATGTCTATATGTTATATACTTTTACTTATATTCTAGTCTTTCTTGAATGTTTTTTAACTGTAAGGCTAATGATTTCCCACCAGGGATCAATAAAGTATTTCCAATTCAGATATTCCAAAAATGTGGAAGCAAATGGAAGGGAGAGATGGGATTCTAGGAAGAAGTACAAGTACCAACTTCTATCATATACAGTATGTCGGGGGTAGCTTGATTGACCACCTTTTGAGGCCACAGAGTTCAAAGGTCGGTGTGACTCATCTTGTTTTTACATGCGGGATTGCTGTGTCAGCAGGGTAAGATTCTCTGTTAACAACACAATTCTTTGAGTGTTTTTATCCCATCTGTACAGTTTGAATAGATAGATAGACAGTCCTTTTGTTCATCCCTCAGTGGAGAAATTGCAATTGTATACAGCAGCCGTACATACAGACAGACGTACATACATACAACAAACACATTCACACACACACACAGAATGCAATAAAAATCAAGATAAAAGAACTAGTGTAGTAAAGAAGAAAAAGAAAAGAAAAGATGATGACATTGGATTCTTCAGGGGATTTTTCTGGGAATCTTGCGAGAGGCCAGCTTTGGCACACAGCATGTTTTTTGCATAAGATTGAGCGTTCCTCCTGTTAGGTGTAGAGCGTGTCCCCTTCGGGATCTTCTAGTCTGTGACTGCAGTGTGGGGTGACAGCGGTTGTCTGGGGAGCACGTCCATGGTTCCTGGTGCGTTGCCAGATGACTGGTCACGTTACCTCACCACTGGGTGTTGGTGCGTAAGTACCCGCCACCAGATCCCCAGAAGACCAGGGTTCAGTTTATGTAGGTGACTGGTTAGGTGGTCAATGGGGGAGCTCAATTTGCCAGGCTAAGCTCGCACCTTGCTTGTGTTAATGATGCCGGGTCAGTACGGCTCTTACAGGCTGGACACTGCAGCCTGCGCCTCTCGAATGCTGGGAGGAGAGCATGAGAGGCTCCTTCAGGATCTGGGCAGTCGTGCCACCAACCTGTTGCTTGTACGCAGCAGTCAGGGAGCGAGTGGCAAGTCCAATTATCTTGGAACACACCTTGACAGCGCTGTGTGGGCAGTTATTTTCCTGCAGGTTGATGGAGTGGAACCAACACACCGTGGAGAATGATAAGACTGATTTGATGAACGTGTAGAAGAAGGTCAGACGGATCGTGCTGCTCACAGAGAAGGCGTTCATTTTCCCCAGCAGGTACATCCTCTGCTGGCCCTTCTTCAAGATTGCCTCGGTGTTAGAGGACAACCTCACGTGATTGTCAAAGACGGTCCCCAGGTACTTGTACTCTGACACAGTCTCCACCAGCAGCTCAACCAGCAGCTCAGCCAGAAGCTCCACCAGCAGCTCCACCAGCAGCTCAACCAGCAGCTCGGGCAGAAGCTCGACCAGCAGCTCAGCCAGCAGCTCGACCAGCAGCTCGACCAGCAGCTCGTCCACATCCAAAAGCAGCCGCCGTCTCTTATGCGCGGACAAACCGAAGGCAGCCCACTTCCTCCAAGCCAAGGCACGTCAGCAGGCTCAGCCAAAGTGTGAAGCTTTGGGCTGCCATCCATCCCGTAAAATACGGAATCGTCCTTTATTTGTGCATTTGTGCATAACAGTGCATTTACATTTTCAAAGATACAAATTAAAGTTGCAAAAGGAAAAATTGAGGATATAAAAACAAAGAATACAAATGCAAATACAAATACAAAGAAAACAAGTATCTGCTGACCGAAAAGGTAAAGGCTGAAGCCTCATTATCTTAGAGCCGATGATAGAAACATCTCTCTGTATCGAGAACATCCTCAGCCGAAACTAGATCTGTGCACACAATATTTTCAAAGGTTCGGAATCAGTTCATGAATAACCCTTTGTTCACAATTTTGTTTTATATTCACTGATAATATTATTTGTATATGTTTTTAAATCTATGAAGTGTATGACATGATTATTCCATAGATTTCCACCTTTGCTTGACATTGCATCCTGTCTTTGTCCCTCAAAGCTGACATTGGTTCACTCTGGCTTGAAACATTTTCTGGACATTCTTTGGAAGCAAATTATTGTTTACTTTCTACATAATATGGGCTGTTTTAAAGTCAACCAGATCCAGGGATTTTAAAACCTGTGAGTTTATGAACAGTGGGTCGGTATGTTCATGATAACCTGATGTGTGGATTATTCTTATTGGTTTCTGTTGTCATCTAAAGGTTGGCGTTGTGGGTGTTTGACAGCTGTGTCTATGAAGGAGCCGTACAGTAGATGTAGTGAATTTCTCTTGAAGATGTATTTTGTTTTATTCAATATTGCAATATATTTTGAAATTCGATTTACAGGAGATTTCCATCTTCATTTGCAATCTATATTAACCCATAAAATGTATTTTCATAGACTCTTTCTATATTAATGTTATCAATCTTACTTTAAAGATGATTTATTTGGTTGTATTTAGATGTAATGACTCGCCTGTTTCAGCAGACACTCACCAAAAAGTGAGGGGACAGAATTTTCTCACCTGTTTGGTGCATCAGACACAGACTGTTGTCGCGCGACCAGACGTCCTCTTTCCCCTGGACATTTTTTCTTCTTCCTCTATTTTACCCCCAAAAATGCATTCGGGGCGGATTTTCAAAGTCGTCTGGGATTTTGGAACTCGTAATTTCGGTAACTTTTCAGCTGATTTTGTGTTCCTTCTCTTTACAGTTGTTGGGGTCTCAGAGGTGGTAACATAGACAACATATATGGCCATTTGAAGAACAAGTCATTCTAATGGATTAACAGAAAATCAATCAATAAATGATAAATACCATTATTTGTCTATTTGTTATATTTTAAAAGTTCCCGTTCACCAACATCTCCACATCCTGAGGCTGCAGCAGCACGTTTCTCGATGCTTGCTGACTTTATTGAGTTGATGTGTGTGGTTTGAGCTGCTAGCATGTATAGGGAGGCTGATCTTGTGTGGGGGGCTGGTGGACAGCAGCCTCCACTACAGCCGGGGGGAGTGGACAGAGACTTCCACCTCACAAGTCCCACACGCTCACATCCACTCCTTTCAGCTCACAGTGGACAGTGGAGACTCACAGAGGGACACGATGTTCTCATGATCATGATACGAGGAAACAGGACTGTAAGAGAACCTTCACAACACGAGTCTGGCTCGGAAGGGATGTCTGCGGTGGACAAGCAGTCATGTGAAGCGAGGAGTCTCCCAATCATCCCGATCTTCCCTCGAGTCCTGCTTCGCTGTTTGTCAAACAGGACTTGAGCGAAGCCGTTCTTTGACCGCGCTGTGAGCGCAGACTCTGCTGACGATACGGCGATCTGGCAACTCATCAGCTCCACCCCACGTGACATCAACGGACTGATGCTATTGGCTCAGAGACATTTCCTGTCGACGTCGCCAGGACAACCAGATGAAAATATTTACAATTCTCGGACCCGTCAAAATTAATAAAACTATTATTTTTGGACTAAAAAACTTTTTTTCAGTAAAATTAAGACTTTTATTCTAGATCCGTTTAGACCTTCTGTGGGTGGATTATTTTTCAAAAACGATCCGTTTTTATAAAAATGCTAGATAGCACCTATGACCAATCACCTTCGAGATCATCCCTTTACTAAACATGCAGGTTAAGTAACCAAAGGCAGGTTATTGGTTTATTGGTGTAAACGTGGAGAAGACGGACACATAAAAGCCAATTGTGACAATGCTTCAAACCACTCATCTGCAGCCATGAAGAGGAAACAGGCCACAGAGAAACCGAGAAAGTGGTCAAGATCAAGCCCTCACGGCGCCTCCTCTTTAAACTAGATAAAGTTCCTGTCGAGGGGCGGATGGCAACTGCCGACAGCAGTCAAGTGTATCGACCAGTTACATTCCACTTCCACAGAGACGATTCACCTGCCAACAGGTTGGATCAGGTCCAGAAGAACTGGCCAAGTATTCACAGCTGATCAACAATATTCATGCCTGCTGGTACCGGATGGCACCGCAAGTGATGACGATCGCCATCTCAGTCTACAACCAACATTTTCTCACCTCAGCCCGTCGAGCCACTGTGACTCTTCACAAGTAGAGGCTGCTGCTGAGCAGGACGTCCCATAGTTGGACTACTTTGACCCGACTATCACATTCCCAACACAGTTCATTGGTGCTGATATGGACGTGGCACCGAAAGCACATTGGTTCAAGGTTCAAGGTTTCTTTATTAGCACCCAATGGTAAATTCTTTGTGCAGTGCATCGCCACAAGCTTCTTCTCGCTCCTCGTCCCCCAGCGTAGCAGGGAACTGGCTGGGCGTTACGTGGCATCATCACTTTCATGCGTGACAAACAGCAGGTGTGGCGGGTGGGAGTGTGAAAGGGTTCAAATGTGTGCGTCTCTCCCCGAATGCAGGACACATTAATGAGGATGAAAAAGACACTTTCTGAAAACCCAGTACTGCTACAGTTTATTCTTGAGTGAGATCATGACAGAATTATCCATATAAATTAAAAAAAAAAAAAAAACACGAGCATAGCTTGACGCTCACTCTTGACACCATCAAAAAGTGTTCCAGTAGATTAGTGACGGAGCAGAGATGCTGAGCAGTGGTAGAAAGGGCGGCATGGACCTGCACCAGTCCTCAGCTTCAGAGATCCCAGTCCTCCTCATCCCAACACCAGAGACGTATATAAAACTTCTTATAGATCATTCCATCAAAAGACTTTAAGACAAGTGGAATCATTCATGTCATCAAACCAAGGTTTGCTAAGTGCCAAGCTGAATCAAAGGGAACCTCCGTGACGTGGAACCTCCTCTCCAACAATCAGAGCAGGTTCAGTGATGTTCTCCAATTGTCAATGCTGGTCTGACTGGGATGTGATGATGATGTCACACCCTGCTTCATCATCACGCCACATGCCACTAAACCAGTGCACTGTCTGCTGAGATGTAGAGTCTGTTGTGATGAGCCGACATCTCCAGAGATCTTCACCCGGGACCAACGTTTTTTTTGTTGTCCCCCCCCTAAACTTCATCATTTCAGGACCAGTTTGCACACTGAGAAGTGTGGCTGTGTGTTGTGACAAAGACGAGCAGCTTTGTGGCTAAAGCTGCACTCTGAGCTCCAACAAAAAGACAGAAGGCATGAAGGAGGTCTGACCATTCACCACTACATGAATGTGCAATCAACATCAGAAGTTTGAATCTCTCACGTCCAACACTGATCTGACCCTTTTCTTCTCCCTCTTTTACAAGTGAAGCCACACAAACTGTGAATCGATCATTTCTGGAGAGCAAAAGACTGCCAGATGAAGAAGATCACCCTCAGCTCCTGTGTCCTAAGGAGCCCAGAGCTGAGAGCTGGCCGGCGTGCTCTGTGCGTGAAGCTTCAGACTCATCACACTGCCTCTCATCATCTCACCTACTGCATGGACTCACACAACCTAGTAATTGGCAATATAAATCAGCATTTGTCACTTTTTTACACTCAACGAATTAAAGATTAGGCAGGACTTGCATGATGCTTTTAAGAATGGCAAACATTTAAGGAATTGAGCTAAAAATTATTAAAAATATTTCCTAATTTCAGATGTACCCCCAACTTCAGTGCAAATAATTAATGGACTGGTTTATTGGAGCCGAGCAGAGCATCTGTGTGTTGGAATCAACAGCGGCTTAAGAGCCGAACTCCACCGTCTCCTCTGTGATGGGCTTGAACTCGTAGCTCCCCCTCCCGTCCATGTGGAGGTAATACTGGTGGACAGAGGTGGAAGGAGAACACAGCCAGTGAGAAACACGCAAACCGCTCCGGCGCATAGCAACACACAGAGTTGCAAGTTCTGCAGATACATCTTAAGAGACATCAGAAAACTTAGAGGTGTTGTTCCTTACCTCGTGGTGTTTCCACAGAGACTTTCTGTGGGACACCGTGAACAAGGTGATGCCCACCTGTGGAGCACACAGGAACCATCTCAACCACCGTGGAAATTATACAGGTGAAAACAATACACAATACAAGTACTGTACTATCATACAGCATCACATATGTATATATATATATATATATATATATATATATATATATATAGCTGATCAATGAAATGTATTTATTTATGTGTGTGTGTGTGTGTGTGTGTGTGTGTGTGTGTGTGGTCGTACCGTCCTGCAGTGGCTGTAGATGTAATCCTCCACATCGACACTGACGGCACTGGTGCACTCATCTAGGATAGCAAACTGGGGCTTGTGGTAGAAGAGTCTGGCCATCTACACACACACACACCACACACACCACACACACCACACACACAATTGCAGTCGGCTTCACTTGCTTTATCATTTTCAAATCAGGAGCTGTGATGTGAATTCACCTCAGCTGCCTGATCGTGCTTCTTAAATACAGTTGGGACTCAAATCACAAAAAAGTCATGCTTTCAACTGGTGCTTCTGTTACGAGCTGAAAATTCTCAGGTGAGACTTGCTACAAGAGCCACCACGACTGAGCCCTATTCAATCACTGGGCTCATGTGCGCGCGCACACACACACACACACACACACACACACACACTCAGTGGCCTCACACCTGCTGAGAGAGAGTGTGAGTGTGTGTGTGTGTGTGTGTGTGGATTGTGTAACTGTCTTCTTGCACAGCCCACAGGTGAAGAGGTGATCTTGACCTTTGCCTGTACTGTAGATACCAACATCAGCATAATCTGGGAGGTCCAACCATGTTGACATGTTGTTCCCTTTTAAAGCTGCTTTTAAAATGTGTTTCCTGTGGGTGGATTGTGGTGATGCAATCTCTAAGGGGGTCAGGGACAGAATGTGGACACGTCCTTACAGCCATCCTCTGCTTCTCTCCTCCACTGAGAACATCCATCCAGTCCTGCACCGAGTCCCAGCTGCCCTCCCTGTTTAAGATGTGACCCAGCTGAACGTTGTCTAGGTACTCCTTCAACACCTGCATCAAAAGCACAAAACACACACATCATGTCTCTCTCACACAGACAGACAGACACGCACGCACGCACGCACGCACAGCTGCAGTGTGTCCTACCTGATCAGAGATGCCTTTCCTCCTCTGATCTTCTAGAGTGTCAGGATATATGACTTGGTCCCTCAGAGAGCCCAGAGTCATGTAGGGTCTCTGCACAGAGACAAATACAAATACCCACAAATCAGCTGACACTCAGTCTTCCACTTGGACACTGTTGTTGTTGGTCAGATCACAAACGTCTCCACAATCACGAGTGATGATCTGATCTGAGGGACTCCAGCGCTGAGGCCTCAACAGCAGCCCTCTTTACTTCAAACACTAGACAGAGGTGGCTTTGCTTTTTTGCAGACAAAGTGTAGCCACTTTGAAAAGATGATGATGCTGCTGCTTGATAGATAATATCGCGTGTGGTCTGTGTGGACAGTGGACGGTCATGATGCCTGTTAATGATGTCATCCGAGCAATGGGAGGATTCTTACCTGTGGAACATAGAAGAGCTTCCCCCGCTCTGGTTTTGTCAGCTGTCCTCCAAACAGAGGCCAGAGCTTGAAAACACACAAAATTCCTTGACACAGCAAACTAAAAACATGGACAGCATACGCATGTGACTCTATCAAAGAGACATCATCAAAACAAAGAAACCCCTCCTACCTCCCCCAGCACTCTGAACAGGGAACTTTTGCCGCAGCCATTTGGTCCACACACCAAAACATTGGTGCCAGAATTGACCTTGAGGAGAAATAATGACTCATTGACATCACCTTTGTATCGACGTTTTCACTAACCACCTCAATTGACTGTATTGACTTTGTTTTGCTTGCTACAGTTGAAGTTGACAAGTTTACCTCAAACGTTAGGTCTTTGATCAGTACGTCTCCGTTTGGTGTTGCCAGTGGGGTGTGGTCGAATCTGCAAACATTTTCAAACGCTGACGTTAATCTGAAGTCATTTAATCATGTGATCAAGTTCTGAGGAGAGCACTGACTTGATGGTGTTATCTCTGTTGATGATCCGACCGTTTCCAGGCACCAGTGAAAGCTTCTCTGCAGTGTCTGCGTCCAAAATCACACCTCGAGTCAGACTGAGCAAAGCTAAAGCAGACTAGTTAACTATTTCTGTGACAAACACAACTTATAAAAAGTTTTTGGAACACCCCAATTTCATTCTTTTCTTAAATTGCAATTTCATGCACCATCTCTGGTATGCACTGGTTGGTCATGGGCTCATTCTACAACAATATCATGACCTAAAACACAATCCAAGTTACGGCAGAACAACCGTGGGGAAAAAAACAAGATGAAAAACTTAAAAGCATGTAGTGGCCAGTACGGTCCACTCTGGTCCCCAGACCTGAACCACATCCAGCTGGACAGAAGAGTCACAACAAAGCTAACTACAAGGGACACACATTTTTGTAAACTTCTGCAACGGTGTCAGGAGAACTTCCTGACACAGATTAGATATCTATTGGAGGAACAATGTCACAACAAGTGTGTTCAGCTGGAACATCTGCCACTTTGGTGAGCCAAAAGTTTACAATATTAATAATATTGGTTCATAAATTGGTTGCATGATTTCTTTTTTTTAACCTCATTTTTTTTTTATTTGTTCAAGCTTTGATTTCAGACTAAAATGAGACATCTAATTGCTCAAATTCTAGTAAAAACTGTAAAGATTGAATTGAAAGTACTTTATTAATCCCTTGCGGGAAATTCTTTCGCCGCATCACTCCAGTGCAAAAAGGTGAAGAATAATTAAGATAACAACATTTACAAACCTAAATTACAAAATTGGGGTGTTCTAAAACTTTGAGCAGCTATCGTATTTATTTGCAGAGGTGTACCATTCTCCTGGTGAGAGACCATCGTGCGTTCATATTTGCCCGCGTTCAACTCCTTCAGAACTTTCATCAATTCAGTGATACGAGCAGTGAACCTGTGAGGAAGGTAAAAAAATAAAAATTACAAGATGACAAACACTTAAGAGTTGGCCCATAACCAACAAGAGGCAGAAAATATGCAGATCTTCCAAGCCCTCTCAAGCCACCACCACCAACTGCTGATCCTTCCTCCATTGTTGATATTTCAATTGTGCCTCTTCACATAAAGTGGCTTTTCCCCGGCTGACCACAGCCATGTTCACTGTACCACTAATGAAAATAGATGAATGAATACATGAAACATATCAGGTGACGATCCAAACCTGACTCTCCAAACTGCCCAGCCTCTTTCAGGAGCCCTCTAAGAAACCTAAGCTTTTACCCACTGTTAGCCTACTTGTATTCATATAGATCTCGTCTGCCTCGTTGTTTATGACACTTTTTCGCAAAGAGAGCACCCCTTCTGTCTTACTCTCACTGACCAGTATCTAAGTTCCTTTCATTATACTGGTTTGGAACAGAGTAATCAACCCAATCAAATGATCTGGTTGAATGGGATTTACAGTCAGGTCCATAAATATTGGGACATCTACAGAAATTCTCATGTTTTTGGCTCTATACATCACCACAGTGGATTTGAAATGAAACAAACAAGATTTGTTTTAACTTCAGCTGTGTGTGGATGTCCCAATATGTATGGACCAGACTATATGTCTCTTGAGATCTCACACAGGTTGTAATGAACACAAGATAAGATGAGATAAGATACTCCCTAATTAGTACCACAGTGGGGAAATACTGGGGAATATTGGTCCAGACTTGTTGGACTTTGTCTCAGGAACACAGAACATTAACCAAAGCACCTTCCCCAATTTCCTTTGACTGAAATTTAATGTGGACAGTAATCCCAGTCTAAAAATGATGCATCATCTTGAATTGAATAAAGCCTGCCCTTGGATGCCCAGACACCACTAACGTTTTTACATCATCCTTCACTGTCAAGTTCAGACCCCTTTCTTGTGTCGTCCTCAGGGCTGAGATTGATGCGTTACCGAGAGTCTGAATCACCAAAGAATCACTGAGAGATGCCTTGTGTCCTTTTCCGTCACTATTACAATCTGAGTTAGGATTTAGGGAAACTGATGTACTGGATCCGAAAAACCCTACCAACATATGACGAAGTTGCAGGTACCTAAAATTGTGAGAATTAAAAATACTGAATTGTTGCTTTACATCCTCAAAACATATCAATGACCAATGACAATACAGATCCATTAATGATAATGCAGTTCTGTTTCTGTGACAGCTCCCAGAGCAGCAGACCAGACATGAAACTCAGCCACCAGCAATATTCTTGCAATTATTGACCATTTGCTGTGGACAATATCCCAACAGCTGTTTATTTTGTGGTCTGGCAACAAACTTATCACGTCTGCTTACACAAGTGTAATGGAGCTTTTCTACCACATAGATTCTGGCTCTACTCCCCTCTACCCTGCCTTTGGTGCATTTCTGCCACCATAGAGTCGTGCTGCTCTGACATCATGCTTAACACTTTCGCTTAAACACAGGACTACCCAGCGGCTCCAGCCGACACAGCACAGCTGGCAGCTACAGCAGTGACTACAGTAACTCACGGCTGCTTGGCCATCTACCTTGAGAGGGTACTATCCTTCACTACATACACACCAGGTACACCCCCTAGTGCCCAGTAGAGTCTAGTCGAGTCGAGTTGAGTTGAGTAAAGTAGAGCCGGTACTATGCAGTGCTAACCCTAGACGTATAACTGCTACACGATGGAAAAACACTATTAAACAGAGTTTAAATAGAGCGCAACTCATGACCATGCCCCTTTTTAAAGTGACAAGAGAGAGCAGACTGAGCACTGAACGATCAGCGGGCTGCATTTGTGTTGCCAAAATTCCCTTCCGGGAGGTTTCAGGAGGTAGGTTTCAACTCTGGTGTCCACACTCTGCAGTTCTTCCCTCTATGCCACTCCAAGCAGAACTGACTCAACAGAAACAGACCCTCAAATAATTAGAAATAGTTCTGATCAATAATTAAAAAATGATAAGAGCAGCAAGACAGGTGACCAAGTGAAACACAGCCACAGCGTGAGCCACAGGAGGAGCCAGAGAAAGGTCTCCAGCACTGAACACAGGTTTGATCACAGCAGCCACTCACCCTGACAGCCGGGTCATCTCTCGACCAGCCAACACGATCCTGCCTAAAGCCTGGGACATCCGGAGGAGCATCCGGCCACTCTGGTAGTAGTCCTACAAGACACGGACCCACCACAGCGTCACTACAGCACTGAAAAACCCTGGGAATGTGCTGCTGCAGCTCCATGGGCTCCCCGTTCACACACAAGATCGTGTGGAAGGCAGTGTGAAGATATTTAATAGAGGCGTGTTTCTATATTTTAGTTCTCACTTTTAATTTGCCACCAACAGACATAGAAAAACCAAATGACAGAGAGCTGAGTGCCTGTGTTTGTGCGTGAGTGAAATCATCTCTGACCTCCAGTAGCTCCGAGTGTGTGCTGTTCAGGTGTCGGGGGTGGGACAGGTTCAGGAATGGTCGGCTGACCACCAGGTAGCCCACCACAGTAGCCAGGTCTGCAAAGAAAAAACGTCTGAATCCAGCCGACTTGAGCTATTCTCTTTTAAACCTAATTCATGTGCATTGATGTAAACTGTTTTTTTGTCCCCGATATTGACATTTAACATAATAAATCCAACACTTACACTTGGCAATGATGCTGTCTACAAAGCCCATTGAGAAGCGGAAAAAGATGAAGTTATGCAAGTGGTCTACCTGAGAAAGAAAAGGTTGACAATACAATCAGCCCTGACCATCATGGTGTCATTGGCCACACAAAAACAACTACACTGACAAGCAGCAGCGCAGCGGCACTTCTCAGCGCACCCAAGTGAAGTGTACAGTCAGTTATTCTTTGTTGGTACAGTCACAGTGAAGATGCAGCACTCTCACCCACCAGTTTTTTAAATGTGCTGTGAATGGTCTGTTTTTCCCTGACGTTTCCATTGTAGAACGCAATCTCTTCACTGAGGGACAGAAAAAGATCAAATTTGTGTTAAAGGCAATTACTGATGACCAATAACTCAAGGATGGTAACAGGTGTGTGTGTGCACGTGTGTTTGTGTACCTGTTGGTGATGAGGCGAGAGTTGACATAGCGGTACTCGCCCTCATAGCGCTGCTCTGTGACCGTCATTTTGCCGATGGGCCTCCTCAGTCTGGTCAGGAAAAGACCCGAGATCAGCAGGTAGGACATCATGGTGGTTGGGCCCTGCGAGGGAGAGCAAAGGTCAAGAAAAATCATGCACACACTCACACGTTGCAGAGTGCGTAGAAATATTTTAAAACGGAGACTAGCTGGTTGTTTGTCACTTGCTGACCTTGTTTTATCTTCTATATTTGACTAAAGCTTTTGAATTAAATAGAATTATTATCCGTTTTTTCAATTAATGAATGAATTGACAGAATTACTGAAATGATTGATAGCTGCAGGTCTACTGTGGAGACATTGGAGAGTTCACCGAACTACAATAAAGCACCTTTGTACCCACCCCACCCCTCCCCCACACCTGTGTGCCGCTCTAACATTCCAACAGAGTGGCTCACCCAAAAACACCTAATCAACATTATGTTTACCCTAATCAACCCTTGTATAATTACAGTTTGTCTTAAAGCAGAAGAATTATAATAATAAGCGGCGATCTGTGCTCGACAGCCCAGTACTAATGAAGTTACCAAAGTTGCCAGTTGCTACGTGACGACCTCAGTCTAGGCACGGGGGACAGGGGATGGTTTTAAGTTTTCAGCCAAATGGGGGTCTATTCAAAAATAACTAAAAAAAGCTAGTCTTATACCGAACCGCGACTCTCACACCAAGTTACGTACCGAACCGAGATATCTTGTTCTGTATTTATGACTGGAGAAACAAACCTGCTTAGTCTACTCAAGATTCTGGTTGATCTTCTCATTCATTCCACTTCCCCAATCACTGCTTACCTGAGCACCAATGGCACTTGCCAGCTTGAAGATGTAGAGACCGATATCCAACAGAGGCTACAAAGCAGAGAGCAGACACATTTTCAGATGTATATCCAAGATGTATTCTCCAGGTGTAGAGTTAACCCTGTGTGATGGAAGACCAGGTCTTTTTCATCAGTAACGGTCAGGGTGAGTCTCATCAATAATGTGTTGGCCAGGCAGCCATAGAGTGAATGAAATAGGGCACCTTGCTGAGGTTGGAGTAAAGCTCCACTACACTGTTGCAGAACTTCTCCACATCCTGCGTCAGTAGCTGGTCTGCATTCGCTATCCGGTTGTCAAGATTACCCATTTTGTAGTAGGTGTAACCCCTGTGCAGCAACAACACAACATAAATACCCATATCGTATTATCACATTCAGTCAACCTTATAATCTCAGTGACATAAATCAACACCTTGTGAAGCTGGAAGCAGAGAACGTGGTGGGCATGGACAGTGTGTGTGATAGTGCAGAGCGGTGTTGGCGCTGTGATGGTACTTACTGCAGGTACTGGTCATACAGATGCCTTGTGAGCCGCTCACGGAAGCGGAGTTTCAGCTCGTTCAGGCCCAACTTCAGGAAGTTGTTGATCAAGGCTATCTGCAACATCACACATCACACACTTGTATGTCACAGTGAGCTCATCTGCTTCAGGGTTTTTCAATTGTTAAGCCCTGTTCCCACTTGGTATCGAAAGGGCTCCCGAATGATCCGACCAGCAGTAGGCGGTCTGAACTGCATACAGGAATGCATCAGAGTTGCATTAAAGTTGGGCTCACACCGAACGCGACCCATGAAACACATTTAAAAAATCAATGCAAAGACGCAATATTTCCGATAACTTTGCTGCAACATCCAATCAAGGCTCGCGTCACTGCATGCCAACTAAGGGA
Organism: Mullus surmuletus; assembly: GCA_903171835.1. Classification (NCBI taxonomy): domain Eukaryota; kingdom Metazoa; phylum Chordata; class Actinopteri; order Syngnathiformes; family Mullidae; genus Mullus; species Mullus surmuletus. The sequence continues at coordinate 126,135 of CAESWR010001876.1, forward strand.
TTTGAACAACAAGCATGACTGAAGCTAGCCAAACATGCTCGAGTGGGACACTCGTCTTCCTGGCAATGGCATTGCATGAGTCGTGTTCGGTGTGAACATGAGAACTTTGGGCTTCTTCTGCTTTTGATCATCATGACCTCCAGCTTGATGAGATCTGGAATAATTTAAAAACCAAGTGGGAACTGAGCCTTACAGTGATTGCAGTGATCTACTTTAGTCTTTGGGAGGATGTCATAGGAGATGAAGAAAACAAGCAAGAACAAACTATGAAAATTACGAGACAGAGTCCCAGGTTAAGAAATCAGGCTGGTGAAAATCTTCCTCTTCCTGTCATAAGAAGAGAAGAGCATTGTTTCTAAGAGTTACTGAGCCTCAGAAGTAAGAAAGTTTTGGTCTTGGTTACATCAATAGCCCGGACCACCGAGAGCGTGGCTCCTTTCTCTACTAATAGATGCAACAGTGGTGACGTTAAGCTCAGAAATGAATATGGAATATAACTTAAACTGACGCATTGTCAGATTTCAGTCTTGTTTTGATTTCTTTCACATCCAACAAACAAGAGTTGGGCTGCTGTGTAAAAACACAAACAGAAACAGAATGTGACCTCTGTGTTTCCATGTGACCTCTGTGTTTCCATGTGAGCATGGTGACATCTTTTTCAATTGCTGCTTCTTTTTGCAAAGTCTGGTTGCTACACCAGCCCTTCCAGTCCAAGATGTGCCACATTACGAAATGCACACAGAATGTTGAGTAGCTTGAACGGTATCACGAGGAAGTGATGCAATAAAGAGATAAACACCACTCTACACAAACTTACTCTCAAAATGATACAATTTTTCCTCATTACTTTTTCCATTTTGGACATACCTCAATATTATTATAACACATTGGTATTTCACTGTTTTAAATATCACATTCTGTTTATTTCCATTTTTGACAGCATCCCAACTAATGGAGGTGGGGGAGGATGGGAGGCAGGGGCTAGATCATTACAAGCCTTATCCTTAAACAGTGAAGCATACGCCCGCAAAGCAAAAAAAAAAAAGACCATGCCTAATGTCAGTGCTTAGTTGTAAGTACATGGGACTGCGAAAGAAAGAATATTGTCAGAAATTAGAAATGACACAAATGAAGGCAGGGATTTTAGTGCTTTGATATCAGGTCTCCTCTGTTCACTTTGAAGAAAATGTACTTTCACTGAACTGTGAATGAGTGACAGAGTAGATCACGTACTAATCAAAATCACACAATCAAGTGTGGAAAATTACATAAGTTAAAGAAAAAAAAAAACACACTTACAAGTGGCATGAATTTGATAAAGCTGAACAGGAAGGTCTTGAAATCTTTTGTTGAGCGACCGATAATTGCACTGCAAACCACAACATGCAGAGACATGAGCAAACATTGCCAAGGAGGGTCAGTGTCACAAATACTGAGACCTGATCAAGGTTAAATACTTCTCCTGTGAATTGAGAGCAACTTTGCTAAATGGCTAAACAACATTATCTGCTGGACTGGAGTTGACTTTGCAGTGGAGTCCTGATGTATCGTGGATAAACTCAGGTATACCATTCACTTTATGCCTACTGATGTGCTGGACACATGTGGAGCAGCCATGAAGTTGTGCGAAAGCTATTAATGAAAATGTGTTCAATGTGAAGAAATAAAAATGACCTCTAGTCAAACGTGCAGGATGGCTTCACTTGGAAAAGCAAAAAACCTAAATAAAAACACACGCCTAAAAACATTTTTGATTTGGACCCGTTTCAGAGAGGTGTTCCCTGGTCTTTTCAGATTTGATCAATGATAATCACTGACTATCAATTAAAGACACCCCTTCCATCTGAGCTGGTTTAAACTGGGGTCACGGTGTGTGAGAGCCATAGTTTGTTTGAGGAATGTTCACTTCCCCAAAGGTGTAATTTCCAGATACTTAATGACTTATATTTGACTCTACTACCTGAGAGGTACCAGCATGCTTACACAGCACACAACCTCAGTCACACACTCATCGTTTGTCTTCCTGCATATTTGTTCAAATCGTTTCCTGCATCTCAGTGAGATCATAAACTGAATGGCATTCCATTGATTGTTTGTCCAATTGATGCATCAAGTGAGTGAATACTGCAGTACAAACTTCCCCGCCTGATGGAACTCACGGCTCAATATTAGGGAGCAACCACAGCAAGTGATGGGATGGCAACAACACAACACTTTACCACGCCACATGTTTGCACAGGATTAGTGGTTTAGAGCCATTTTTCCCACTTCTAGGATAAGCTGGAATGGACAGTTACCCCAGGTATGACTGATATGTAGGAATAAAAGTGTGTCTTGAATAGACTGACGTCTCTGCTTATAATACCACTGCAAAGAGTCAGAAAAAAACATCAGATCCTGCAAATGAACCACACAGCAACATGATGGGAGTCATGACTCGCATCAAGAAATGCTTTGCTCTGCCTTAGCTGCATTGGCTTCATCATTTCTAAGTGTTCTAGTGCACAATTCAAGATTCTACACGTCAAGTTGGCATCATTTTTCCTCTCACACAGCAAGAATGGGCCGGAACAACAACAAGCTACGAGCTGCAGCTGGAAGGTACGGCTGGGAGATTCAGCGGGTGATGGTTTGAGACTTAATATGCTTTGATGAGTTGAGGAGCGCACTCTGATTCACTCTGCAATAGTTAGCCATTCTTAAAAGGGTATTTAAATGGCAACTCTGTACTGCCTGGAGCTTAATAAAGGTAAATAAAAATGTTCAATAAGAAAATCCACTTGGGGGTCAATACAACACTGACCTTTTTGCTGTGTACCTACAAAGAACACGGCCTGAGGCCTTTCTGGCCGTGTGTTTGTCCAGTGACCCGTGTGCTCATTCCTCTCTATATTAACAAGTAAGCAATGCTTTGAATCGTTACAAAAAGAAATACCAACATTGTGGTATTTTTGTAAATGAGAAAAATCAGAAGACAAGTACCTTAAAAAATATTTGGTTGTGCAGACAGGTCTCAGGAACATGGTACAAATATCTACAGACTAAAGACATACAGTATCTGCAACTACTACTTACACCTTTTTTTTTGTCAAACTTTATTGATAATGTTTTTCTGCTGTTGCATGCAATGTTTTAACGATTGTTCTTAGCCATTCATTATGAAATGTCAAAGATTTGTGTTTTGGTCATTTCAGAATATGTGTCATTAAAAATCCAAGCTGGTACCAACTTTGGCTGCATGTAAACAAACACTGAGGTCTACTGTTGCAGTCGAAATTACTTTTTGAATGAATATATTCGCTGTATTTGCAATCAGTATTGTAATCAGATTTTTTCATACTTCTTCTGTACCTGAGATGAGGACATTCAGATGTGTGTCATTACATATTACAGGTTCTGATTCACAATGTTCTCCGATAGTCTTAAATGAAATCTTGTTTGTTTCAGTCTGTGATCAACAGTGGACTGTAAAAGCAAAGCCCGACCTTTCGATCATGGTGCCATTCTGGATCATCCACACGTCACAGTAGGTTCTTGCCACCAACATGGCAGCGATGAGAAGCAAGTAGCCCGTCTGTGGGAGGACAGGGAGAGTTAGCAGAGCCTGTGAAAGACCGCAGATCATTAAGTTCTTTATGGCCCTGTTCTTGCCTGAGCTGCTATCTCGTGAGTGGATCGGACGCTTGTCGCTGTGACCTTGCTTTATGAGCTGCTGGATCTGTGTCAAAGGGCTCTGCAGTGTCTACATCACTCTGTCAATGGCACTGTTTGATCTAACATCATAGGAGGAGAGCAGCCTTAGTCCGAGTCAGGGCCAAAGCAACCCGTAACACAGCGGTGTGACAAACTCGGGACCCCGGCAGGTCTCCAAAGGTGCCCTTGGCCCGCCTGGAACGTGCGCCTGACAAACTGGGACTGAAGGTGAAGAAATGTTCCCCCTCGATAAGATAAATGTGGAAACACTTCCCTGTTGTCAAACTGCACATACATCAGTGTGGAGAGTTCAGTTTAAACACCAAAGTCAAAGAGCAGGAGATAAATGTCTGTGCTCGTGGTGCTCGTAGGGTTAAACATCCTGGACGACCGCAAAGTCAACGCAGTTATTGGCAGTGTGACGACATACCTCCATGCAGAACACTCGAGGTACCATGATACGCAAAATCTGGAGGATTCTGAAGAAGAAGACTTTGTCCACTGCCGCGCGGTCTTTTCGGCCATCTTTCTGTATGAGGACAATGAGACGCTGTGACTCAGCTGCGTTTCAGGTCCACAGAGAGCAGCAGAGAATGGAAGGCAGACTGACAAACCTCAGCGTTCGGGACCACATCAGATTTCCCTTTTCCACTGCAGATACAGAACAATGAGAAAAAGATTAGATGACGAAATTACTTATATAAAACAGATTATTCTTTAAATGTGATAAGTGTAATAGTAAGGTCATGAAAAATACATCAAGAAATAGACCCTCATCTTTAGACATGGCCCAGTATGAGATATTTTTCCAGTACTTCTGCAAGATGGCCAATAATTATTTTCAAAGCAAATATCTGCAAACCGACAATATCGAGCTACTTTGTTATTTGTCAGTGACCTCATATAGACAACAGCTCAGTCTGTCAAGTCACTGTTAAAGCCTTAACAAGCTGAATTCCTCTGTACTATTGATCATTTTGGACACAAATAATCACAAAAAGAAATAGCTACTGCTCTCATCTTATGTTGTGTGATTCACTCTGGAAATGCCTGAAACCATGCGCAGCAATGTAGTAGCAGACTCGTTTTTGTCCCAAAGTGATGGAAAGAAGAAAAGCTGTTGGTCAACGAAGAAGTTTTGGAAACACTTTGGCTTGAAGAAATGCTACGTATTGAGACACGACATGCTGAATGTCTCCATATTCTGTCAGAAAATGTGTTACACCATGTGCACCCTAATGCTGAGGTTACATACAGTCTTGTTACATGCAGTATATGCAATGCCAAAAGCAAGAAGGTTATACCTTCATTGAAAATTGTCAATCAATATTTGCAGCAAGGAAGAACAGAATAACTTCTGGGACATTTGTCCTGAAATGTTACACTGGTACTCTGTGAGCAGGAGACTGTGTGCTGATGAATAGAGAAAATTCCAAAGTTCAGGCCTGTAAGTAAGTTATTGAACAGATGTAATAGTCTGCATTCAGATGCACTCTTCGAGTCCAGTTTACATGGAAATTAGTGCAAATGTAACCAATATCACAGTGCAGCCATTGTTTGAAACATGCACATGTGGTCATTTCAATTTTCACAATTAAGCAGCAGCAGCCTTGGTGGGGGGGGGGGGTAGCTGGAGTGTCCTGACTATTCTGCCATCTTTTTCTTGCGAAGACGAGATGAGGAAATAAAACACCGATGACATGCGCTGACTGTAAACACGCATTTTAAAAGCACTCCATGCTGAGTTCAAAGTTGTGCTGCTCGGCCCCTCCGAGCTCCGGGCTCCGAACCGCTCCGAGCTCCGGGCCGCGGACAGAACCAAACCTCCACCATGGTTTGCTTCATCGAGCGGAGGAAGGACAAACACACGCATGTGCTCCTAACAGAGAGGAGCAGCAGCTCTCTGTCAGCCGCACTCGCTGACTGTCACCTCTGTCTGTGTCTGTCTGTGTCTGTGTCAGTGTCAGTGTGTGTGTGCGTGTGTGTGTGTCTGTGCGTGTGTCTGTCTGTCTGTCTGTCTGTGTGTGTGTGTGTGTCTGGGTCAGTGTGTGTGTGTGTGTGTGTCTGGGTCAGTGTGTGTGTGTGTGTGTGTGTGTGTGTGTGTCAGTAGCAGCAGCTAGCTAGCAGTTAGCAGCCTGCCAAAGCCGACAAAGTGGCCTCCGGAGCGGCCGCCCCGTCGCCCCGCTTCCCGGGCCACCGCGCCGATTACCGGGCCGCCCTGCAGCCCCGCCGCCCGGTTTACCGGAGCACCGGAGCACCGCGCCGCCCCGCGACCCCGCTTACCCGTCCCCCCTTCGCCGCCGGCGGCATCTCTTCAGCAGCACCAGGGCCAGCAGGACCCCTCCGGCGATGGAAGAGTTTTTCGCCGTCACGTATTTACTAAAGGCCGCCATGGTTCCTGGCTCGGTGCTAGCTTAGCGGCGACAGGGTCGGACGCCCAGTGCATTCTGGGAACCGCACCATTTCTTCTTCTTGGTTTCCTTTAACGCGTCGTGTCGCGCTCAGTCGTGTGGTAGCGCCTCTAGTGGAGAAGATCTGTAATTACACCTGTATGAGTTGATCAGTTGGAAGGAAGCACACATCCATTTTTGCTCCACACTTCTACAAACAAACAATACTTCTTTTTTTAATCGGTAAATACTTCTTTTTTTAATCGGTAAATACTTCTTTTTTTAATCACTTTGGGTCTTTGAGAATATTGCTGTACTTATACTTTAACATGTATTATAAAAATAATAATAATAATGCATTTATTTCGTAGAGCGCTTTTCTTAAAGCTCAAAGACACTTGACAGAATTGGAATTAAAAACTGTGAAATAAATAAATAAAACAAACAGATAAAAGAACACAATGAAACATTTCATTTTTTCAACGTGTTTATGTGCCAAAAGATCTACATTTCAGGGGGCAAACGTCCCTCTATCTTGTTGCAAGAGCCACTTCAAAAATATTAGCCAAATGAGTGAAAAAATGTCCTGCATGTCTCCCAAAGGGCTTGGAGTGCAGAGCTCATGTCTCATGTTACCGTGGATGAGTCAGTGCTGGCTCTCCCTCCCTCCTTCTAAAAAGAGTGGCACAGCGTGTCAGAGGCCAGCTGACAGTCGAGGCCTTCTGCTGCTCACTGACATGGAGAGACTTGAGCGAGCTCTGTTCCGCCTTGAACAAGGTAGGACAACTTTGCACTTTCTGTCAACAATAATGTGCTGGCAACACGCCTTTGCTCACTGTCTGCACGTTATTGTTGCCACTTAGATGATCCCTTCTGCTACGTTTACCATTGAAGAAGTGATGAAAATAAGCTTCTCAAATTCTTCTTTCTCCAAAACATCCACACAGGCATAAATACATAACTTCAACATTGTGCCGAAAAATGGGAGGTGTTTTCAGTTTGTTGAGTTTTGTTTCTGAGTCACACAAGCAGTCACAGCACTGTTGCAAGGTCCTTTTTTAGCATGCAAAATTGACAACAAAATATGCTTGGTATCCTGATTGATGGAGACTGACGCGCCACGTCTCCTCGCTCTCCACACAAAATCAAAGCTGCAGTTCATCGCGAAGGAGAGGGACAAAGAAATATATTGACAGATACACAATTCACTCAGTTGTAATACGGAAGGTAAAAGTTCAGAAATATCGGACACAAACTCAATTTTGCTTCCTTAAAACGGTGATGTTGGTAAAGACAAAGACAGTCGGTAACACTCCTGCTGCCTCTCGTCAGGCTTTGAGCTACAGTTCCGTCTGGGCCCAAGCCTTCAGGGCAAAGAGGTGCAGGTCTTCACCAACTACCCTGACAAGGCTAACGACTTGGACCGTCTTCGTTTCCGTTGCTTGGACTGGGTCTACCCAAATGGACGGGAGGACGATTGTGATAAGTACTGTAAACTGGACTTAATGGTGGCTGGATCCTACCAGTACTACTTCTCCTGCAGGTGGGTCTTCTGCATGCTGACATACGACACCACACAAAGCAGCAACACCAGACACCCATCGGCTGCTTCACCCTCTCACACTTCTAACCAACATTCCACCACATCCAGAGTTGCTCAATGCAAGTTTTGTGCAATGTTGCATCACATCAAAATACACCTTCATATAGATTTGTTTCAGTAGTTGACTAATAATCCATCCTTTATTGATCAGCCATATCATTGTGAATATTAATCCCTGCCAGATGATCAAAGTTGGGTTTGGGGAAAAACTAAAGCTAAAAGCAGCTGGGTTTAAAATGCAAAACAAGCGAGTCTTTATGAGACTTCAATATTTTGGCAGTTGCAAGGCTGTGACTCATTACAGACGCACACACACACACACACATACACATACACATACACATACACACACACAGACACACACACACACACACACACACCTACTGTTAGACTTGAAGTGGGCATCCCAGAATGTCTCTGACCAACATCATCATCAGTGATACTCAGGTGACAAATAATTGACTGATCAAACATGTGACTTCCTGGTCGATGTCTGAACGGTCTGCTTGTCAAAGTCCTGTGTTGACATTTTGAGCCAGAGGAAATGGAGGCTTTGGGGGAACTTATGCCGTCTGATCTGCTTCCACTTGTTCACTTGGGTACTTGCAGCTTAACGCTCGTATCCACCAGTAGCCTTTAGCCAATAGATGATGATTAACCTTTGATTGATAATATTGCGATTAACATTGTTTATATTGTTACAGGGATAAAGAGAAAGTGAGTGGAGGTTACATTGTGGTGGATCCAGTTCTGAGGGTTGGATCAGACAATCATGTTCTCCCACTGGACTCCATCAGCAGCCAATCATATGAAGCCAAGCTCCTCGGTCCACTGGACGGCTGGCTGGACAGGCTCAGGGTTGCTAAGGAGACTGGTCAGTGTGGCTGCTGCTTGGCCGCAACTTGTTTTTTATTATCTGCTCTTTTTCATTGTCAGATGCATTATGAGGATAAAAACCTGATTCATTGGAGAACTCTACAACATGAGAATGATTTTGGATTTAATCAGGTCGAGTTCCACACAATTCAATTCAATTCAATTCAATTCAATACCATTCAATTCAATTCAATTCAATTCAATAGATATCATATTTGGAAGTATATGTAAATACTGTGTAAATGCTTGTAATGCATTTTTGTACGGTAGCTCAGATGGGGCAAACTGTTCCTCTGCCCCCAAAATGCACATATGCACCACTTGTGGCAGAAATCACTGTTAACAATAATAATAATAAGAAGAAGAAGAATGATGATGATAATACATTTTATATGTATTGTGATTTTTCAAAGACTAAAAGACACCTTACAGTAGATAAAATACAAATAAACTAAAATAAAATATTCCAAGTTCCAAGTACAGTCAAAGAAATATATTGAAGGTTGCTAAAAAGATGATATGACAACGGTGTTGCCTCCAGTGGAAAGAAGGAGGAAGTAAGTAGGAAACTGTAGTAGTAGGAAAGAGGGAATCCTCAGCAGTCAAAGGCCACTGCAGCTTCACAGAATCCCCACACTTAGGGCTGAGCATCGGCGATAGACTTTCTGAAGTGCAGGGGCAAAAAGCAATGAAAGGGAACCTACAGCGCGCTCTTGCCAATGAGGATGGCACTTAAACACACGTTTTTGCCACCTAAGAGGACATTTACAGGTGTTTTAACCAGCCAAAGGGGCAGTTTATCATGTTTTTCAGCAATTCAGTCACAGAACAACAGTTCTGTCTGAGCACATTGCCCCTAGGGGATAAATAAAGTGGTTGATTGTTTGATGGACAATTTGACAATTGGGCCGTGGGCCGCCAGGGGGCGACTCCCCCCCCAGCTGTGCACACCACTGGGGATGAGCAAAAGAACATGGCAATAATGCAGTTCTTGATGCAACTGCATTCAGAAACTAAAACAGCAGTGTAAGGGAATAATGCCAAGCTGCCAAACTCTGGGAATTGAAATGTTGCCAGTCTGGGATTCTCCTCTGCTCTTTGTGAAGCTTCCCGGCTGTGTCTGTGTTTGCTCCAGGATACAACATGATTCACTTCAGCCCGCTGCAGAGGCTAGGCTCGTCCGGCTCCTGCTGCTCCGTGGCTGACCAGTTGGAGCTCAACCCCACTTTCTCAGCCAATGGGAAGCCTCACAGCTGGGAGGACGTTAGGAACCTGGTGGAAGTGCTGAGGAGAGACTGGAACCTTATCTGCATTACTGACGTAGTCTACAACCAAACAGGTACCTCTACTCACTCATTCAGGAGCTGTTGGGAAACACCACGCTCAAAGCTGTGTGATAATTCAGCATTGTGCTCCTCCTGATGGCATCCTATTTTTAAGTTCTGGCTCAGTCACTCAGAGCTCCAAAGGCACAAGTGAAAAGTTATCTTGTCTTATTTTTAACAAAGATAGTGGCAGTGCTCTGATGGAAATAAACCACAGCTGCTGGCCTTTCCAAAGGGCAGCTGTGGCTGTTGCATCACCTTCTCAGTTTCCTCTTGGACGTTTGGCCTCTGTTCACGCCGAAGGTCACATACATAGATAGACTTGTGGCAGCCTGAAATATTTTGTCAGGATGCGATAGCCAGCCTTTACAAAGAAAATTATTAACCCTGAATCTTCTTTTTTAATTTCAAAACTGATACATATAATGTAGTCCTGATCTGTCAGGTTTGTAGGCTCCCCTTGTTGAAAACGTAGTTGAATGTCCACCTGTGCAGTGTTGTTGTTATTATCAATGTCAGTGGGATGCTGCTCTCCTCTCAGCGGCTGACAGCGAGTGGATTCTTCAGCATCCCGAGTGCGCCTACAACCTGGTCAACACTCCATCTCTGAAACCAGCATGGCTCCTTGATAGAGCCCTGTGGCACTTCAGCTGTGAGGTGGCTGATGGGAAATATACTGAACAAGGACTGCCACAACTTATCCAGGATGAGAAGCACATAAATGTAAGTGAGCAAGTCTTTACCTTGTGCATGAACCTTAAGCTGCTCATGTGGCCAGAAGGCCTTGTGCCTTGAGTGGGATGAATTTTGCTCCATTGGCTCCTATAGTAAATCAACAGAATCACCACCTGACCTGCTAACATCAAGTCCAGTGATTCAGCTACACTGTTGTGAGGGGGGGGGCTATACCCAATGGTCCCACAGCCCGATGTTCCCACAGCCTTCCTTGGGACCACTGAGCTGTGGGAGCATTGGGCTGTGGGACCATTGAGCTGTGGGACCATTGGGTTGTGGGAGCATTGGGCTGTGGGAACATTGGGTTATGGGAGCATTGGGTCGTGGGAGCATTGGGCTGTCGGACCTCCCGTTGTGCATTGCATGACATGGTGTCTTCCCACAAAAAGCGTAACTAGTCCAGATTGGGATAGCGGAGCTCAGTGACAGCCCTGAGAAAGGGAGACTACTCCTCCAGTTGATTGTGCTGCTGCATGTTGAAAAATGTGATAGTGAATTCTTCTTGTGGAGCGTGACAGGTTGTCTGTACAGGACAAGGGTCTCTGTCTTCATGTCTTCAGCTTGTATACATGGTTGAGTGGATCAGGGTTTGTCACAGTGACACACGTCACAGAGACCAAAGGGGACACACATGCTCGGGACCATCCAGCTTCTTGAGAGGGTCGAGAATCCACCGCTGGTGTCCATGTGTGGCTGGAGGGGCAGTGCTGGAGGACCATAGGATCTCACACCACAGCCCCCCCCCCCACCCCCACCCCCCACAAAAAACCTTCAGCTCCTCCTTTGGTGGAAATGTCCATATGCATCTTACACATAATAGTAATAATAATAATAATAATAATAATAATAATATGTTTTATATATATGCAGCGCTTTTTAAAAACACTCAAAGACACTTAACAAAAGAGCAATAAAACAGAAGCACAAGCAATAAAATAAAACACACGAGACAGCAATTTTGAATAAATGAGTTTTTAAAGGGGATATAAAGTACTGAGGTCGGAGCACTTGTTGAGGAGTTTGGAGGGTAAACCATAGAGGGGGTTATTGCAGTCGTCTAATCTGGAGGTGATGAAGGTGTGGATCAAGGTTTCTGTTGCAGGGAGGGACAGAGATGGACGCAGACGGGTTGTAGCGGCTTGCTTCCCATGCAACGGCGTCATCCACGATCGGGGTAAAACTTTTAGACGCACCCCCGAACAATCACCCCGTAGCCAAAGTGATCCAACTCCTTTTATTCAACGAAAGCGAAATCACTAAATCAAAATTGCAAATTCCTCAAACGTGATCCAAAAGAAAGGCGACCAAATTCACTCTGCTTTGGTGGTTCGGGTTTTGTGGTTAAAAAACTGTTTGATCAGCCCGTCTTTCCAAACACAAAAAACCCACTTCCTTGTTCACGCCCACCTTTAACAGCTGATTCTCAGCCGGCCATTACCGGGCCACATATGACCACCTCTTACACCACAAAAAGGGGGGGATCAATGTTCCAAATAACGCAAACGTAACTCCACTTCGTGAGAGCATAATTCAATGAATTATCCTTAGCATAAAATAAACATGTCATGTAAACAAAAACACTTCATAGGAAATACGACTCCAACATTCCAGCCCCTAATTGTTACCCCGGAACAATTATCACAAATATAAACATAAATGGAGCCGATCGATGTACATCGACGATTATCATATCAATCAATCCTGCCAGATACATACGTACCCCAAACATAAATACACATCAATAAATCAAGGTAGACTCGTAAACATAATTATATAAACAACTCCTTTTTTTCCTTTTTTTTTTTCCTTTCTGACAACAGTTCCCGAGTCCATATGAATGGTCATGCGATGCTGCCTGGTCCACTGATGGCACAGGGATCCCACATTGGTGTGCCAGTGGGTGTGGTGCACGTCAGTGGATGTGATGGGATGGGATGCCAGTGCATTGCATTGATATGTGCTACATGTTGCTGCGTGGTTGTGAGCATAGTGGGGTGTGGTTGTCAGTATGTGGAGGCCAGCTGTTCAAGAACATTGACCATGTTGCAGCTCAGTGTTCACCACTGGCCCGTTGTCAAGCTTATTCCACTTCCAGGAGCAGGCAGATCTTGTCCACTGGTCTTTCCAATTCCTTTGTCTTTGTTTTCAGTAGAACTCTTGGGACGAAGTCTTTGGAATCCGGCATTGTTTTGATGATGCGTCCCATAGGCCGGGAGTTGCGTGGGGCTTGGCTGTCCACGATGAGAACTACATCCCTTGCGGTGAAGTTTATCCTTTTCGTATTCCATTTTTGGCGCTCCTGCATCATAGGTAGATACTCCTTAAGCCACCTTCTCCAGAAGAGGTCTGCAATATACTGCACATGTCTCCACCGCCTGCAAAGTGTAAGTATCATCTTTGTTGAACAGGCCGGGTGGAAGGATCGGTTTCCCTTTTAACTGAATCAGGTGATTGGGCGTCAAGGCCTCCAAATCACCTGGATCATCTGACGCCGAGGTGATTGGCCGGTCATTTAGTACTGCTTCCACTTCACAGAGGACTGTTTGTAAGGCTTCATCATCCAACGTCTGCTGTCTCAGAACAGACCGTAGAACGCTCTCTACCTGCTTGATCAGCCGCTCCCACACGCCACCATGGTGGGCACCGTGGGGAGGGTTGAAACTCCATGAAATGCCATCCTGCATCAAGATTTTCTCAATCTTGCCTCCATTCAACTGTTCCCGAGCCTCTTTCAGCTCACGAGCAGAACCTACAAAGTTGGTGCCATTGTCCGACCTGATCTCCTTCACTTGTCCTCTATGGTAGATGAATCGACGTAGGGCATGGATACAAGAGTCGGTGTCTAAGGAATAAGCTAATTCTAGGTGTACAGCTCGGCAGGCCAAGCATGTGAATATAGCCCCGTACCTCTTTACGGTACCATGTCCTCTTTTCACTTCGATGGGCCCAAAGTAATCCATCCCGACATGTGTGAAGGGGGGCAGGTCAGGTGTGACGCGATCAGCAGGGAGGTCGGACATTATTTGCTCTCCAACCTTCCCACGCTGACGCCGGCAGAGATGGCACTGCCTTATTGTCGTCCTTGCTGTGGAGTTAGCTTGCAGGATCCAGTATTGGCGTCGAAGCCTGGAGAGCATGTGATTTCTCCCGCCATGACCAGTTAGCTTATGGATCCAGCTGAGAATCAGCTTGGACACATGTCCACCTTTGGGTAAGATTGCTGGATGCTTCACCTCTTCCGGCAACGCTGACATGCTCAGCCTTCCTCCTATCCTCAGCACTCCGTTCCTCAGAACAGGATCAAACCTGTAAATGCTGCTGCTTTTCTTTACTGTGGAACCTTTCTTTAATGCGGCTATTTCCTCGTGGAAGCTTTGCTCCTGTTCAAAGCGCACGATGGCCTCCTCTGCTTGGGCCATTTCATCCACTGAAAGGTCCTGAGTGGTCAGCTTCTCTTTGATCCTTTTCATGCGGTCCTCAAGCAGTGCTCGTGCTTTGCAGCGACAATTTTCTTGGGCACAAATCGCTTTTTGTGCTTTCTTCTTCCTTGACTCAAGCACCGCAGCACTTTTCTTAGTTTTAATATCCATGCCACAGCTCTCCTTAGGCTGGCACACCTTGAGAAGCATTCAATGAACCTACGTGTGGGATTCTTCCCTTCCTTCCCGGGCCGGATAGCCACCTTCCAGACTGCAGCATTGCACCTACTCCTAGGCCAGGTGATGCATCATCCGCAGGGTTGAGGCCCGAGCTGATGTGTCTCCACTGTGACACCTTAGACATGTCCCTAATAGTAGACACTCGGTTTGCCACAAATGTCTGAAACCTTGTGGTGGTGTTCGCGATGTACTTCAAGACCGTCGTACTGTCTGACCAAAATACAGAATCATCCCACTCGAACTGTAGCTCTGTCTTTAGCATTCTGTCAACCTTAACTGCCAGGACTGCTGCAGCAAGCTCCAGTCGTGGGATGGTTGTCTGCTTCAGAGGAGCCACTCTGGCCTTTCCCATAACAAAGCTAGCGTGGAGGTTGTTGTTCTCGCTGTTAAGTCGAAGGTAGGACACAGTTCCGTAACCAACCTCACTGGCGTCGCTGAAATGGTGTAGTTGGACTGTCTTTATCTCACCAAAGTTGTTTGGTGTGAGACATCGGTCAACATGAAAGTCACCTAGCTGTTGTAACTCAGCCACCCACTGACGCCATCGTCGGGTGAAGGCCTCTGGAACTTCTTCATCCCACCCAAGCTTGACCTTACACAGGTCTTGCAGAATCTGCTTACCGTTAAGAATGACGGGTGCAAGGAACCCCAGTGGGTCATATATGGAGTTGACAGTGGAGAGTATGCCGCGTCTTGTTGTTGGCTGTTGTTTCACTGCTGTTCTGAATGTGACGGTGTCATGCTCAACATTCCACCGAGCTCCAAGAGCTCGTTCAATAGGAAGGTGTTCTCTATCCAGGTCCAGTGTTTTCACCTCTGTGTCCCTGTCCTCCTCTGGAATCAAGGAGAGGACAGGCGATGATTACTAACCCATTTGGTCAGCCTAAATCCACCCTTGGCGCACACTTCCGTAAGGTCCCTGTAGAGTGATACTGCTTGCTCCTCTGTCTCCGCTGCCTTGAGGCAATCATCCACATAGAAGTTATTTCTGATGGTATCAATCACTTCAGAGGGGTAGTCATTCTGGTTATCATCTGCAGTCTTTACCAAGGCGAGTGTGGCACAGCTGGGTGAAGACACTGCCCCAAAGAGATGAACGGTCATGCGATGCTCGGTAAGCTTTTGACTGAGGTCACCGCTGGGCCACCAGAGAAAACGAAGAAAATTAACATCCTCTCTTGCCACTTTCACCTGGTGAAACATCCCTTGAATGTCACCCATTAGAGCGACAGGACCCTGGCGAAAGCGTAGAAGAATGCCGAGCAAGGTGTTGGTCAAGTTTGGCCACTGAAGAAGCTCCTTGTTCAAGGATGTTCCACCAAAGTTTGCAGTGCAGTCAAACACAACACGAATAGTTTTCATTCTTGGATGATAAACGCCATGATGCGGCACATACCAGACCTTTCCTTTGTCACACTCCAACTGGTCTGGGGGGATCACTTCAGCATGTCCCTGCATAATGATGTCCTGCATAAAGAGTCCGTACTCTTCAAAGAACGTATTGTCCTTCCTGAACTTCCTCAGGAGGTGGGCCGCTCGCTGTTCAGCCACCAGGCGATTGTTGGGCATGCTACGTCCTCCTTGCGAAATGGTAACCTGAGGTGATAATGCCCGTCTTTCAATGTAGCAGATGTAGACGTGATTTTCGAGAATTGCTTATCCTCCACGGACATCTCCTGCTTTTCATCATAATGCTGCTCAGCAAAATGCTGATTATACTGCTTGACCAAAATCTCTTCCAAACATGCAATAGAGATTTGATTTGCACTCACACATGGACGGCCATGTCCATTCACAGTTGTGGTGCTGCTGCAGAGTGAACCATTGACCACCCAGCCGAGGAGAGTGCACAGCGTATGGTCCATTACCTTCACTGTTTATTACCCTCCATGGTTCAAGCGCCTTTGGTGTGTTAACACCAATCAGGAGTTCCACGCCTGCATCGATTTTGGCAATTTCAACATCCTTTAGATGTGGCCACTTCCGAAGTTTCTGCTCATCAGGGATGTTGTCTTTGGTGACAGGGATGCTTTGTTGGGTATACACATCTGGCAGGTCGAAAAAGGTGTCACTGCCGAGCCTGGCAGCCTCTAGCCCCGTGATCCTATAGCTGTTTACAGCCTTTTCCTGCCCCAGTGTCTTCAGCAATATACCCGTCCTTTTCCCCTTTGTATTCATCCGCATCATCAGCGCTTCAGTGCAAAATGTAGCAGAGCTGCCTGGATGTAGAAAAGCATATGTCTGCACAATCTGGCTTCCTCTGGCAAGCTTCACCTGCACATGAACGACAGCAAGCGTGCACTCTTTGCTACCGGTCCCAGTAGGTTGATGCGACTCGAGAGAAACCAAGGCACTGCTCACAGCTGACTCTGTAGATGATGACGTAGATGTTCCCTTGGGAGACCTCTTTTCCTTCTGAGCACCTCTTGCCCTGTCAATGTGCAGGATACCTGGGTGTCGCTGCTGGCACTGGACAGGTCAAACGTTTGCAACAATCCTTGCTGATGTGCCCTTTAGATAAACATCCAAAGCACAATCCTTTGGCTCTAAGAAAGTCCACTTTCTCTTTGTTAGATGTGTGCTTCATCCTGTTGCATAATACCATTGTGTGATCCCCGTTGCAATACAGACAAGGCTTTTGGAAAGCAGTAGTGTGTTCGTCCTGAGTTTGACCCTTGCTTGGATGTGGTTTAGCAGAAGTACCAGCAGAATCCTCAGGCAGTGATATTACTGAGGTGGCAAAACTGCTCCCTCTGCTGGTCGCCTTGTGTCCTTGCCTTGCGCCTGACGGCTTTGTCTTGAAGCCTCTTTTGCTAGTTGTGGTCAAATCAAAGAAATCTCCAAAAACAGGTTCCAGTGCAATTCTAGCCCGCTTCTCCACAGACTCCACCAAGTTCTTGAACCACACTCTTTTCTGCTGTCTGTCCTGGAAGTCACAGACTACTGACCTCCATTTGTCATGGAGCCTGAATGGCAACTTCGATACGATGATTCTGAGGTTAGATGGGTTATCCAGCTCCTCCAAATGTTGGACATCTGCCATGGTGTTGCAGCAGCCTCTTAGAAACAATGCATAGGCTCGCAACGCCTGTCCATCCTCTGCCCTTATGGTGCTCCAATTCAGTGCTTCAGTGACATATGCTGTGGTGATCTTCATTTCATTACCAAAGTTCCACTCAAGCTGCTCTTTGGCCTTTTTATAACCTTTCGTGGGATCCATATGCAAACAGCTTCGTACAAGTTCTTTGGGCTGTCCAGTTGTGAATTGCTCCAAATGATTGAGCCTGTCCTGGTTGTTGTCGGTCCTGGCCTCGATGCCATGTTCAAAAGCTTTGATGAACGACCGGTACTGCAGTGGATCGCCGTTAAAAGTAGGTATTTCCTTTGATGGAAGAAGAGACTGCTGTAGCTGTTTCACCATGATTTCTGTTATGTCTTGTTGTTTTCCCATAACACTGACCAGGGTTTGCTGATCCGCATTCAGAATTGAGCTGGTATTTTGTCCACCATCCATGTGTCCCAAGCCACTTTGCTGCTGGGATGGTTGTGCTGTGCGTGTATTGGTTGGGTGGTGTTGTTGTTGGGGCGGTGGCTCTGTGTGCGCAGTGTTACTGGTTGGGTTTGGAGTTATCAGGTTGTACTCTGTGGGTGTGAATGCGGAGTATATCAGGTCACGTTTCCTCCTGGTGCTGGTGTGAGATGTTGTGCTACCTTCTGTCAGTACCTGAATTTGTGCATCAGCTGCTGCCAATTCGCTTTCATGTTCCAACATCTCTCTTTTTGCCTTGAGCTTGGCCTTAATTCTTGCTCCCTCCATGTCCACTTCGTGCTTTTGGCTGAGGATCGCAGCTTTAGCTCTCAGAGCAGCACGCTCAGCTGTTGCCTTCCGCACAGCACTGGACGTGGTTGAGCTGCCAACCTGGGACGCACTGTGACCCGGCCCCACGTCATCATCCTCCTCCTTTGCAGTCGGTTTGACTTTTAACACACCACCAATACCCAGTAGTGCGTTCCCATCAGCCATCTCTTTCTTTGTTGCAGGTTTGGCCTCAAACACAACACCAGCACCTGCAGCCAGTAATGCATTTTTGCCACCGACCTTACCGTCTCCATCACCATCATCATCTCCACCATCATCATCATCTCCATCATCAACATCATCTCCATCATCATCATCATCTCCATCATCATCATCATCCTGACCTGTGTCAGAAGCCTCCTCCTCACTGTGCAACCATTCCTTCACAGTGGTCATAAGACTTTTAAACTTTAGTGGTTTAGGTTCGTACCAGTCCACGTGATCTTGCTCCTGCTCCTCGGGAGACAAGTATGACTGCACAGACACGTGTAGTTGCATAAACTCCGCTAACAATGTGTCAAACGTGTCCAGCTCCTTCTCCGCGATCGCCTTATTCCCATCGTCCATTCCATCGTCCATTAACGCTGTGATTGTGTTACTCTTTCTTGTGAGCGCACCGAGTTTACCGCGGCGGGTGCCCATCAATCTGAAAAGCTCCCTTTCCGCCGCGTCGGCATCCTGAATCACGCCGTTCTTATCTTTACCAGCCATCTCGTATCGTGATGCGGTCACCTGCTCTGCAGCCGTGCTTCGCTGTTCTAGCGAGGGTGTGCTTTGCGACAAAGAAGTTGGTTACTCACAGCTCGCTGCGATGGCGGTGCGCTTGGCTCGTGCGTAAATCCTCGCGTCCGTGTGATCCACACAACGCGCCCGCAAATCCAAGCAGTTTTTTAACTTTTGTAGCGGCTTGCTTCCCATGCAACGGCGTCATCCACGATCGGGGTAAAACTTTTAGACGCACCCCTGAACAATCACCCCGTAGCCAAAGTGATCCAACGCCTTTTATTCAAAGAAAGCGAAATTACTAAATCAAAACTGCAAATTCCTCAAACGTGATCCAAAAGAAAGGCGACCAAATTCACTCTGCTGTGGTGGTTCGGGTTTGTGGTTAAAAAACTGTTTGATCACCCCACCTGTCCAAACACAAAAACCCTACTTCCTTGTTCACGCCCACCTTTAACAGCTGATTTGTCAGCCAGCCATTACCAGGCCACAGATGACCACCTCTTACACCCCAAAAAGGGGGGGATCAATGTTCCAAATAACGCAAACATAACTCCACTTCGTGAGAGCATAATTCAATGAATTATCCTCAACATAAAATAAACATGTCATGTAAACAACACGGCTCAAACACGGGTGATGTTTTTCAGATGGTAGAAGGCTGTCTTTGTGACCTGTTTGATGTGCTGAGTGAAAGTGAGGTTGGTGTTGAGTCCGAGGTGGCGGATGTGGGAGGAGAGAGACAGGTATGGATTTCCAGCAGTAACAGAATGGGGGGGGGGGGGGGGGGGG
>CAESWR010001876.1:151190-200400 GCA_903171835.1 Mullus surmuletus
GGGAGAGCAGGGGGAATTGGGAGACCAAGGGGGGAGAGCAGGGGGAAGGGGGAGAACAGGGGGGAGAACAGGGGGAAGGGGGAGACCAAGAGGGGAGACCAAGGGGGGGACCGGGGGGGAGAACAGGGGGAAGGGGGAGACCAAGGGGGGAGAGCAGGGGGAAGGGGGAGAAGTGTGATTGAGCCAATCTGCTGAGCGTGGAGTGGCAGCGGTGTGACATTGCTCTCTGGCTCCCCCCAGAGGCCGAGGCGTACCTGCGCAGGGAGGTGTTGTGTCAGAGTGACGCTGTCCTGCTCCGGTATGGAGACAGAGAGGAGGACTGTCCCCACCTGTGGGCTCGCATGAGGTCATACAGCCACATCACTGCCAAGACCTTTGCTGGTCTACGATTGGTCAACTGCCTCTCCACGCCATTGCACGTCAGCCAGGTAATCCCACTACTCTGTCTCTCCCTCACACAGGTAATCCCACTACTCTTTCTCTCCCTCACACAGGTAATCCGACTACTCTTTCTCTCCAGTGACCGTCCTGCTTTGGCAGCGACTCTCTCTGTTGAATTATTTGTACATCCTCCACCCAAAGATCAGGCCGACTGCCAGGACAGACAGAGGCTTTTTATCAGCAAACTAACACGTCTGCTGCTACAGATGTACTTTCTGGAGGAGCGAAGCAGCTTT
This sequence comes from Mullus surmuletus, assembly GCA_903171835.1. NCBI lineage: Eukaryota > Metazoa > Chordata > Actinopteri > Syngnathiformes > Mullidae > Mullus > Mullus surmuletus. The sequence continues at coordinate 151,868 of CAESWR010001876.1, forward strand.
GAGGAAATGTGCAACACAAGCACTGAAATAAGAGATAAATTCAGAGAGGCTGAAGCAGGTGAAAGTGAGACAGCCGGTGAAAGTGAGACAGCTGGAGACGCACAGAGACCTTCTGGCCACAGGTGGCACTGTCGTCCGTGAGGCGTCAGCAGCAGCAGAGCGAGTGACGGTGGCGTGCTGTGTGTGTGTGTGTGTGTGTGTGTGTGTGTGTGTGTGTGTGTGTGTGTGCAGGCGATGCTGGCAGCAGCCAGAGCGGTCAGAGCCGACCTCTACGTGGCGGCACAGCTCTCCGGCAGCCTTGGTCTCAGCCCCAGTGTCTTTGTGAACCAGCTGGGAATCACCAGCGTGGAGCGAGGTGACCCTCCGTCCCCGCACGCTTCCTCCTGCACCTGTTAGACACTGCAAAGCTGCATCCGTGTTTCAGCTGCATGACACAATCCTTCCTTTCTCTTTTGCATCTTCTCTCTTTCTTATTTTGCCTCCTGATATGATTCCATCTAAGAAGTGTGTTTCATTTTGTCATTTTAATCTATATGTGGATTTCAATACACAAACTCTTTGATCATCATGCTTGTCCACTCACACCCCCCTCTCTCCACATGCCCCCCCCCCCCCCCCCCCCACACACACACACAGACCCACACACTCTTGATCTTCTAAGATCAAAAAGAAAAGGCTGCTGTAGCTGCATGAGCTAAGCTCAGCGCTCTGAAGATGAGTCTGGATGCAGTGACAGCATGTGGACGAGCGGCTCTCGTGTTTTGGTGTGAGTCTTGCCGTGGTTGTTGCTGTGTCTGAACTGATGTGCTGCGTCTCCCCTCCCTCTCTGCCAGATGCTGGTGCTGCTGCCGATCCAGGGGAGGAGCAGGACTTCCTGTCCAGTCTGGGAGGGCAGCCGGTCGGCGCCTTCCTCCAGCCCAGCCTGCGGCCTCTGCTCCCCGCCGCCGCCCACACCATCTTCACTGAGGTCGACCTCAACACTCGCCACCTCAGCCAAGTATGTTCACACCTCAACCACTGGAACCCGCCGCAAAGATCTGATTTTCCATCATAAATGTAGAACCACATTATTTACACCGGAAATGTTCAGTGTGAGATATTATTGTAATCCATTTGTCATCTGAAACTTTTCGCCCAGCTAAATCCTCTTAATATTTTACGTTAAGTTAGAATAAACACAGTTGCGAGCTGCCCCCCCTCTTCTGCCCCCCACTGAATACTGAAAACTTTCTCCCTTTGGTCTATTATGATGATATTGTGATGCCATGTGGCAGCCTCAGCCTGCAGTCGCCTCTGCTTCGCCACCTCTCAGCCTTCTGAGCAGCCAGCATCTGCAGGATGCAAAGCTCCTTCTTCTTCTCCTTCAAAGCTGAGGGCTTTTATCCAGAACACCGCAGAGCAGCATCCGCGTTGAGCAGACCGCCGCGCGGCGTTGCGCCGTGCTGGGAGCAGTCGGGGAAAGGAAGATGGCAGAGAGAGCTTAGGCTGAAAAAAGAGTGGCCGCATTCAATTCTCAGGTGAAACAGAACTAGCAGAAGCAGAAACAGAAACATTACAACAACAATTCTAACAGCTTCACCAGAACATGAAAAAGGACTGTCCTAATTACCCATCATTCAACTGTTATTCAACCCCTTAGGGAAAAAAAAGCACTGATAACCAACATGTGGCTGCTCGATGAAGCCGTCGCTCTGCTCCACTTTATTTATTTCATAAATCTATTCATTTAATACATGAAGCGGAGCGAAGACGCTCGGCCGACGATTAGCCGCCCAATGATGCGACGCAGCCACTGTGGCATTTGCCCAAATTGCTCGATGGCCAGTTCGTCACTGAGTGTGTGTGTGTGTGTGTGCGTGTGTGTCGGCAGCAGCAGCAGCAGCAGCAGCAGCCTTTGCAAATCACACACTGAGAGGGCAGAGGCGATGTTTTGGCTTCTCATCCACAGCAGCAGCCGAGCTCCTGGCTTTGCCTCCTGCAGATGCTGTTTGTCAGTTTGCGAGCTGAAGCCCCCCCCCACAGAAGGGCTGTGTACTTTCATTTTATTTTATGGTCATTGTCGGGAGATAACAGACTCAGGAATTTGTGATGTGGAGGTTCTCTCCGTAAATGGTTGTGTATTTGGTGGTCTTTGTGGCAGAGGCGTGGCTCTCTGAGTGCTTCTTCTTCTTCAGGTGTTCGGCGCAACCAGCTGAAGTGCGTGTTGTTGTGTCATGTCACTTCCTGTCCGTGCGATGGCGGTGTGGCTGTTTTCTTTCAGAATGGCGGGGTTTATGACCATCTGCCCGCCTCTGCGCTGGTCTCCATGGCGTGCTGTGCTTCAGGCAGCGTCAGAGGATACGATGAGCTGATTCCTCATCAGGTGAGAGGGACACGCCCCCTTCGGCCCCATGACTTGGTGAACGGAGGACAGCATTTACGAAGAAGTTGGGATGCACGATACATTTGATGTTTCAGTGTTTGGTTACATTCTTTTTTCCCCACTTTAACCCGGGTTACATTGGTAGATAACCAGTTTTACCACATTAAAATAGGGTGGCCATCTTGTAAACCAGTTGGTCTGGGCCGGCAATCAGAGAGTCCAATGATGCTGCAAGTTGACTCAAAGTTGCCTTATCATGTCATCTATCTGTACGGATAGAAATTGGTTCTATTACCAAATACTCTCTACAAGCAAAGACACACAAAGACAAATAACTCTCCTTTCACATCTTAGTGGCCCAATAAGTCACTAAAAAATAGGCAATAATATGAGCTAGATTAGCAAAGAAGACAAGAAAATGAAAACCAGGACAGCTTGGACAGGACGGGCAGCAGAACGTGTCCGTGGAAAACAGGACGTCACCGAAATCCAGCTGTGGGAAACATCACATGATCGGCCGGTGCCTCTGAGAAGTGGAGGTGGAAATGGACATCAGTTTGCTGAGCCAGTGCGTGGTGGTCCGGTGGTGCCGGCCTCGGCCCCCCGTGACTGACGCTCTTGTGTTGTGTTGATGAAGGAGGCGGATCAGTACCGACCCTGGAGTCCTGAGGCCCAGAGCTGCCAGCAGCTCAGCCTGCAGACGGGGATGCTTGCTGGGAAGCTGGCACTGAACAAGCTGCACCAGGAACTGGCTGCCGGGGGCTTCACTCAGGTCTGCACACGGCCAAGAGCTGCACTCACAGCCGCCGATTGGTCGACACAAGTCTTCTTTGTCTCTTTGTCTCACACCATCAATTGCTCACAGTCAGCCATCGCACGGCCGCTGGGCATCAGAGAGCAAGCAGGGAAGCAGAGAAGCTCAGACGTAGATGTTCAGCGGCTCCTTGAAAAAGCAGCTTATCAGAGTGAGACAGAAGCATCTGGCAGAGTTTGAGTTTTCAGAGTTGTTGTGTCCCACAGTAACACACACACACACACGGACACACACACACTCTGGAAATTAATATTTATGTATGGTACTGTTTGTGTATGCTGAGATTCAACAGGTATGTATGTATTTTGTAAACTTAAATTTATATCATGAAATGCAACAGTTTCTTCAGCCTTCAATCATCCAATCCATTAACGAGCAGAATAAAATGTTTGGCAGAGAAGATTTGGCTTTTTTTTTACGGTGCCCCTCCCTCGGGGCCGAGAAGCAGCAATGTTCTGGGCCTTTTGTATTCATGTTGCTAATCGCTGGCATCCACAGGTGTATGTGGAGCAGCTGGGAGGGGGGGTGGTGGCGGTGACCAGACATTGTCCCAGCAGCCACCAGTCTGTGGTAGCTGTGCTGCGAAGGGCAAACCAGCCCCCCGACGCCCACCAGCACGCACATGATGTTCCAGCCATATTCATACCAGGTGATGAGTGACCCCATTGTGTGGTCCAGATCTTCTTCATCTAACTCTGATATAAACTGACTTACAGTACAGGCTTCACAAGCTACGTCTACACTCAGTCCACATTGGGGTTAAAGTCAAGGATGGATGTCAGTGAGACATTGTGAATAAGGCGTTTCCATGGTGATCAAACAGGGTTGTTCCTGTCTCCATGGTGATTGTAACCAATGGTGATATGGCGATCAAAGCAGCCACGCACGGAGAAGGTCTGCTACAAACCCTGCTTGGCGTAACTTTGCGCTCCCCTTTTTGTGGATCTGTCTATCACGCTACTTTCTAGCGTCTCCAAATGCCAGGATGTTTGTGTCTTTCATCACAGTGACGAAGTGATTGGTTTCCTTCTCACTCCAAAAGTGTGGCGTGGTGTTGCTCTCGCCTTTGGCCATGTTTACAAGGAGTTCCTGGACTCCAAAGACCAAGATTCCTTGCTGATAGAACATGAACACAACACAAATTTATCTTCCTTTTGATGTGGAGATCCTGATAGGAGGAGACATCATCACATATTCACCTCAGAGAAGGAGGAACCAGGGGGAGATGAAGGGTTTTAGTGTTTACATGGACACACAGAACCGGATTATTACTGATAATCTGCGTAGAAAAGGCTGATTGAGTGCATGGGAGCGTAGTGTGTGTGAGAGGTCACACCTGTCTCTTGTTGGTGCAGGTCAAATAGAGGAGGTGGTGTTTGAAGGCCACACCTACTTGGAAAAAAACCCCAGTGACCTGCCAGAATACATCGTACAAATTCAACAACATATCCAGGTAGCAGTGGTGCAGCTCATGTTCCCCGACATGCAGGTGTACAAACTTCACAATCATTGTTCTTTGCATTCAAAATGTCTTCCAGCCCAAGGACAGTCACATGGTGAAAGATGCTCACTTGGTTTCCAATCACCACGGTTCTGTCCAGGAGATTGTATTGGAGAACTTCCGGCCAGGCTGCGTCATCGTTTTCAGGTGGGACCAACCTCACGGAAAACGGCGCCGCCTCCCTCTCTGTGCTGCCGCAGCTCACGGCTGAGGGCCAATCCTGAGAGACAGCAGAGAGACAGACAGGTGGAGCCACGAGCACCAAGATGGGACTGCTGGTGCAGCAGAGAGACAGACAGGCCAGGTCAGATCCCACAGACATGTGGGACCCCACAGACAGGTCAGATCTCACAGACAGGCCAAATCCCACAGACAGGTGGGACCCCACAGACAGGCCAGACCCCACAGACAGGTCAAATCCCACAGACAGGTGGGACCCCACAGACAGGCCAGACCCCACAGACAGGCCACATCCCATAGACAGGTGGGACCCCACAGACAGGCCAGACCCACAGATCCCACAGACAGGTTTGCAGATTTCATCCATAAATATATGAAGAAGATCAAACAACAAATATCAAAGAAACTGAATAGAATAGAATATGATTATACAATAAAATGCCATAATTACTTCATTAATCAATTATTTCCTCAAAGTGGCCAAAGTGGAATAATTTAAGGGCGTGTTTTGCACCATGATGTTCCTCCTGCTGCTGTCACGACGATCATTGACCAAGACAACACTTGTCACTGTGCCGCAGAAGAGCACAATTGATTGATTGGTTGATTGGTTGATTGGTTGATTGGTTGATTGGTTGATTGGTTGATTGATTGATTGATTGAAGTTGGCGGCGCTCAACCCCTCCTTCTCTGCGCTGTGCTGGTCCACAGAAATATAACTGTGTGTGTGTGTGTGTGTGTGTGTGTGTTCCTCTGTAGGGTGACTCTGGACTCAAAGTCACAGGAGCAGGTTGGGTTCCTGCGGCGCCACCTGATCCAGTTCAGTCCTCGGTTCCAGCTGGGCAGCCTGGCCGAGCACAGCGCCCCCTCTGTCCTCAGCCAGCCACTGACCGCGTCAGTATGTCAGCTGACACACAGCTGACCTCACAGACACACACACACACACACACAGCTGGCGTCTGCTCCCCTTTGCAAAGACATGCTCCTCTCAGACCAGCACGGTGACGCTGTTCCTCCTCCCTGCAGCGCGGCGTCCCGCCTCACGCTGGCGGAGCTCAACGTGCTGCTGTACCGCTGCGACGGCGAGGAGCGGCGGGACGGAGGCGGCTGCTACCACGTTCCCGGCTGGCTAACGCTCCACTACGCCGGGTTACAAGGTAGGAGCAGCGGAGGGCGCCGTGAATCAGTCACATGACCTGCCCAGAGCAGAGGATCCATGGGGGGGGGGGGGCTCTCATCAGGCCCCGCCTCCCGGCCTCACTCAAACTGTGAGGCTCTGATTTACTACAAGTTTGGAACCTGAAAACGTTTGCCAACTTCAGGGGCGGCTTCTGTATCTGCTGCTTCGGACCTTCACACATTCACGTCACCATCTGTGAGAGAAGATCACTGTGCTGCCCTCTTTTCTCAAAGACGTCAGCTCTGAGCCTCCAACTCCTCCTTTCTGCTCACAGTCGCATTCCTTCGCTGGAACTCATCAAGTTGTGATGGTTTTCATCCACCAACATCCAATCATTGATTCTGTGCATCTGGTTCCTCTGCCCGCTCACATTCTTCCTGCTCAAAATCTGCAGGGAGTAAGAGGGCAATTAAACGTGTTTCAACCAGCCAGGAGGGCAATTAAACGTGTTGTAACCAGCCAGGAGGGCAATTAAACGTGTTTCAACCAGCCAGGAGGGCAATTAAACGTGTTTCAACCAGCTGAAGTACAATTAAACATGTTTTAATGAGCCGAAGGACAATTAAACATGTTTTAACCCGCCGAGAGGGCAATTAAACGTGTTTCAACCAGCCAGGAGGGCAATTAAACGTGTTTCAAGCAGCCAGGAGGGCAATTAAATGTGTTTCAACCAACCAGGAGGGCAATTAAAAATGTATCAACCAGCAAATAGGGCAATTAAAAGTGTTTCAACCAGCCGAAGTACATTTAAACATGTTTTAACGAGTCGAAGGACAATTAAACATGTTTTAACCATCCGAGAGGGCAATTAAACGTGTTTCAACCGGCCAGGAGGGCAATTAAAAATGTTTCAACCAGCAAAGAGGGCAATTAAACGTGTTTCAACAAGCCAGGAGGGCAATTAAACGTGTTTCAACCAGCCGAAGTACAATTAAACATGTTTTAATGAGCCGAAGGACAATTAAACATGTTTTAACCAGCCGAGAGGGCAATTAAACGTGTTTCAACCAGCCAGGAGGGCAATTAAACGTGTTTCAACCAACCAGGAGGGCAATTAAACGTGTTTCAACCAGCAAAGAGGGCAATTAAACGTGTTTCAACCATCCAAGAGGGCAATTAAACGTGTTTCAACCGGCCAGGAGGGCAATTAAAAATGTTTCAACCAGCAAAGAGGGCAATTAAACGTGTTTCAACCAGCCGAAGTACATTTAAACATGTTTTAACGAGCCGAAGGACAATTAAACATGTTTTAACCATCCGAGAGGGCAATTAAACGTGTTTCAACCGGCCAGGAGGGCAATTAAAAATGTTTCAACCAGCAAAGAGGGCAATTAAACGTGTTTCAACCAGACAAGAGGGCAATTAATTAAATGTGTTTTATCCGGCCAGGAGGGCAGCCAGGAGGGCAAGTAAATGTATTGTAACCAGCCAGGAGGGCAATTAAACGTGTTTCAACCAGCCAGGAGGGCAATTGAACGTGTTTCAACCAGCCAGGAGGGCAATTAAACATGTTTTAACCAGCTGGGAGGGCAATTAAATGTGTTTCAACCAGCCAGGAGGGCAATTAAACGTTTTTTAACCAGCCAGGAGGGTCAATTAAACGTGTTGTAACCGGCCAGGAGGGCAATTAAACGTGTTTCAACCAGCCAGGAGGGCAATTTAACGTGTTTCAACCAGCCAGGAGGGCAATTGAACGTGTTTCAACCAGCCAGGAGGGCAATTTAACGTGTTTTAAGCAGCCGGGAGGGCAGTCAAACGTATTTTACCCAGCCAGGAGGGCAATTAAACGTGTTGTAACCAGCCAAATGGGGAATTAAATGTGTTTTAACCAGACAAGAGGGCAATTAAACATGTTTTAACTAGCCAAGCGGACAATCAAACGTATTTCAACCAGACAAGAGGGCAACTAAATGTGTTTTAACCAGCCAGGAGGGCAATTAAACGTGTTTTAACCAGCCAGGAGGACAATTAATTAAATGTGTTTCAACCAGCCAGGAGGGCAATTAAATGTGCTGTAACCAGCCAGGAGGGCAATTAAACGTGTTTTAACCAGCCAGGAGGACAATTAATTAAATGTGTTCCAACCAGCCAGGAGGGCAATTAGACGTGTTTTAACCAGCCAGGAGGAGAATTAATTAAATGTGTTTCAACCAGCCAGGAGGGCAATTAAATGTGTTTTAACCAGCCAGGAGGGCAATTAATTGTGTTTTAACCAGCCAGGAGGGCAATTAAACGTGTTTTAACCAGCCAGGAGGGCAATTAATTAAATGTGTTGCAACCAGACAAGAGGGCAATTAAATGTGTTGCAACCAGCCAGGAGGGCAATTAATTGTGTTTTAACCAGCCAGGAGGGCAATTAAATGTGTTGTAACCAGCCAGGAGGGCAATTAAACGTGTTTTAACCGGGCAAAGGACAATTAAATATGTTTTAACCTGCAGAGAGAGGTAATTAAATGTGTTATAACCAGCCAGGAGTGCAATAAAATGTGTTTTAACCAGCCAGGAGGACAATTAATTAAATGTGTTTTAACCAGCCAGGAGGACAATTAATTAAATGTGTTTTAACCAGACCATAGGGCAATTCAATGTGTTTCAACCAGCCAGGAGGGCAATTAATTAAATATGTTTTAACCAGACAAGAGGGCAATTAAACGTGTTGTAACCAGCCAGGACGGCAATTAAACGTGTTTCAACCAGCCAAGGTTCAGTCCACCCAGTTTGTGGTCATACTTCTGCAGGGTTTGTGTCAGCAATGGCGACCATCCGTCCTAACAATGAGCTTGGCCATCCGCTCTGTGAAAACCTGAGGCAAGGAGATTGGATGATGGACTTCATCTCCAACCGACTGCTGAAGAAGGGCGGAGCTCTGGAGGAGGTATGCTGGCTGCTGCTGCATGTCACACGCCGGCTTCGCACCCTCACAGCCTGATGACACGGCCTCGTGTGCCGGTGTGACCCGTGTGTACCCCCAGGTGGGCCGCTGGTTCCAGGCCATGTTTGGCTACTTGAAGAGTATTCCTCGCTACCTGGTGCCTTGCTACTTCGACGCCATCATCCAGGGCGCCTACGCCACGGCCCTTCAGGCTGCCTTCAAACAGATGTCAAGGTGGTTTATTTGTCCTTTGCTCTTGCAAACACATTGCTTTACTATCACGGTTTGTCAAAGCGACGCACACTTTTCTCACAGAAGCCTCGTGTTAAATTTCTGCGGCTCCCTCAGCTTTGTTCAGAGCGGCTCCAGCCTGGTCAAGCAGCTGGCTCTGGGCTCGGTGCAGCTGTACGGCGAGGACCGCGGCCCGCTGCTCCCCACCGCCGCCACACAGCTCACAGATGGCCAGCATCAACGCCGTCCAGCTGAGGAGCAGGAGAAGCAGCACTCTCTATCGTTAGCAGCAGGTCAGCTCTCGCATTTCATCCTGGAGCCAGTGAGACATGAAGAGAGAGACGAATGTTCATCCATTCCACTTATCGTCCCCACCAAGGATTTTTCATTGTAGTTTAGTTTGATTTAGTTTGGAGTATTCAGTTAGAGTTTTTATAGCAGGTTTGCTAGTTTTTTTAAGATTAGTTTTACTTTAGTTTTAGTTTTTTCATACTGTGAGTTATGGGCAGGATTCAAAAAGAATAAAATAATAAAACTCAACAAAAAATAACATTTGAAAAATGTCACTGTTGAACCACCAAGCGTCCACAGCAACCATAAGATTCCTCAGCACAAAACGTACAAAACACATCTTCTCTGTGGACGCTGTCAGTCAGGGAGCTCATCAAACATCTCACGTCATCGTAAGGTGGGACCTGGACTCACCTCATGGAGGTCTAGATGTTTGGCCTCCCATCCTTCCTTCCCTCTCATCTCAGAAGCTTCTGCTTCTGCATCCACACACACACACACACACACACACACACTAACACACACACACAATGCTCTGAGATACTGAGCAGTAGCAGGTTTCCAGTTTTGGCAGTGCTGACTGTACGAGCCGCAGGCAGAGGATGACACCATCAAACTTTTCCTCTGATAGTTTTCTGTCCACACTGTGAAAACAGAACTCAGTCGACTCTCTGATTAAAGACATTTCATAGCTGGAGCGCCGATGATCAGAGCGAGAGCTGGCAGAGCGCGTGTCTGAGGCTGCTGAGTAACAACTCAAAGAGGCACAGATCTGTGGACTGCTTTGTGGACTGGTTCGTGGACTGCTTTGTGGACTGGTTTGAGGCAGGTTTGTGGACTGCTTTAGGGACTGGTTCGTAGACTGGCTTGAGGCAGGTTTGTGGACTGGTTCGTGGACTGGTTTGTGGACTGCTTTGTGGACTGGTTTGAGGCAGGTTTGTGGACTGCTTTAGGGACTGGTTCGTGGACTGGCTTGAGGCAGGTTTGTGGACTGCTTCGTGGACTGCTTTGTGGACTGCTTTGTGGACTGGTTCGTGGACTGGCTTGAGGCAGGTTTGTGGACTGGTTCATGGACTGCTTTGTGGACTGCTTTGTGGACTGGTTTGAGGCAGGTTTGTGGACTGCTTTGTGGACTGGTTCATGGACTGGCTTTGTGGACTGGTTCGTGGACTGGTTTGTGGACTGGTGTGTTAAGTTACAGGTAAGGAAGTGGAGCTGCTGGAGGAGGCCGGCTGATTGGGGGGGCCGCAGCTCGGCAGCGGTTCATGGAGGAACATTGAGCAGCTCAGCTCTCACAGATATCGGGGGCCTCACATTGAAGACCCTCTCAGCTGATGGTGTCTGCGCTCCAATCCACCAGCGCTTGCAATTTCTCCGTCCACTCAGTGTTGGCTGCGTGTGGGAACATGATGCTGAGCTTCTGCAGAGCAACCATTGAGTCTGTGTTGCAGCACGGTGTCACCAGCAGCTTCAGCAACTTCACAGTTAAATCAAAAACTCAAATACTCAATCTGGTAAAACCGTCATGTAAAATGGCGTTTCTATTTCATCCCTACTGACCGGCAGAGGCGGTACTTCAAGCACTGGATATCTCCGTCTCGCACATGCATGGGTCGAGTATTGTTTGGATTTCCCTCCGAAAGGGCTTGTCAGGGAGCACGTGAAGCACATCATTACAACTCGTGTTTGTCCTTGTCTTTTTTACTAGTTCCAAACACAGGTTATAAACCTGAAACATATAGTAGATACAGTAAGTTGCATAATACATCGAGAAAGCACATTAACCAAATCTGACTTTTAAATGTTAATCAATTCGATGAATAATCATCAACGTCACATCATCACACAAACTGAGGATCAAAGTATCAAAGTTAAGAAATACTAGCAGTTTACTACATACCGACGGGATCTGTGCTCCTTATGACGTTTCTTTGGTGGAATTTCTTTTAACTGCTAAGTTTCACAAACCCTTCAAGTTTTTCTGGGCTTTAATCTCTGAATATTAAAGGTTTTAAAGCATCCTTTAAACAACAGTTTCATTGAATAACATTTCTTTTTTCTACTTTCTGGAAGAGAGTTTAACACCTCCCACTTTACCGACTGATTGAACAATCTAAGGCGGGCACAACTTAATGAGTAGCGTTTACTATTCACGTCGAAAATGGATTAAACACAAGCTAATTAGAGAGGTAGGCACCACCACCTTGCCTCTCACTGAGTGTAGGTTTGCTCTTGAAGCACTCAATTGCCTCCCAGGGTTACCCACTAATTAAATCACACAGAGTTCTTGGGTACCCATGGCAAGGACTTATCCTCTTCAGCAGGTTCCCTGTTGGTTGTCGACAGGAATCAAGACCACCAGTCTTCGTACGTCCCTGCTGATGATGATGATCGCAGGCAAGTCAGAGCCCTTCTTCCGGACCCTTGAACCGAGGGGGGCAGGAAAGCTCACGCAGGCCTTAACGTCTGCATCCCGGACAATTCCTTTCTTGTCAGGATACGTTGCCACGATTCGACCACGTCGGAATTGACCTCTCATAGCATTCTGATCTGCAATCCAGACAACATCCCCAATCTTGACACTTCTCTCCATCCGGTGCCATTTGTGCCGCACGAATATATTCGGTCCTGCTAGCTCGCTCCACTTAGTCTAAAACTTGTCAACTCCAGCCTGGACGGCCCTTAGTCTTCGCCACGGGTTGTTTCCCAGATCGACCCAAGGCATGTCTCCTGCCTGACCAGTGCGCCCCAGGATGAGGGAATTTGAGTTAGGTATTCCACGGTGTCCTCTTGCTCTTGCGCTCTGGCATCGATAGGTCGTTCGTTAGTTAAATTGGCTGCCGAGTAGAGAAGGGTCTGGGACTCCCCCCAGGTGTAGCTGTCGGTTACTCCACCTAGGCTGTTTAGAGCTCGTTTAAGGAGTTTGACAACTGCCTCTGCGGCTCCATTTCTGTGAGGCGAGTCTGCAGGATGGAAATCCCGCTGCCATTCGGTACCATTTCGGACAACTGTATCCTCAATCAATGTTTTCTTTAAACAAGCAAGATACTAGTGCAGTTCACCCAGTGCGGGCTTTGCGCACACAAAGTTTGTTCCTCGGTCTGACCATAACTTCCTAGGATGCCCTCTTAGAGTAGTGAATCGGGTGTAGGACTGGAGGAAGCTTTCAGAAGACTGGTCATCGATGAGATCAGCATGGACTGCCCTGGAAGCCATGCAACAGTACACGACTCCCCAGACTTTTTTCTTGGTTCTCTTTTTAACAACATCCGTGATCTCAAACGGTCCAAACAGATCTAGTGTTGTAAACTCAAATGGATTTGCTCTTGTGGTGCGTTCCTGAGGAAGGGCACTCATCACTTGCTGGCACATTCGGGCTCTTACTTTCTTGCACGTCATGCACTAGTTGACTACTTTCTTTATTATTCTCCGACCTTGTACAATCCAGGCCTTTTTCCTGGTGTGCAGCAACGTGGCAGAAACTCCCTCATAATTAGCCTTATGAGCTTCCCGTGCAAGTAAGGTTCCTGTCCATGACTTGAACGGGATCAACGGAACAGCAGTTCCCTCTTCAGACCACGACTGGACTCGACCGCCACATAGTAAGAGTCCACTTCGGTTATCTCTGACAACCACGAGGCAATTCAAAGTGGTGTCTTGAAAGGTAACGCCGTCTTGAGCTGCAAGAGCTAAGTCTTGGAAAGCCATCTTCCTCTCGTCCACGGATAACTTGGGCGTGATGCCTTCCACTTTTGTCTGTCTGAGTGCTTTATGCTCAACCAGGTTTCCGCGGCTCTATGGACCCATGCAACAGTACCACAAAGTCTAGATAAGTTGCTGAACCTTTCCGGATTCACAAGCCGCACCAGAGCTACGGCCCAGGTTTTTCTCGCATGAAGGCTGACCTCTGGCTGGGACTTTGTGATTGCAGCAGAGAACGATCTCCTCTGCAGTTTTTTTATTTCAGTTGCGGTTTCGGCAACTATCTCGCTGACCATCTTCACCGGCCATTCAGACTCAGGCTGCTTCAGGAATGTCGGGCCTTGCTGCCATACTGACTGTTCATTGAGTTCTTCGGGGGTTGCTCCTCTCATGATGATGTCAGCAACGTTGAGACTGCCCTCAACCCACCTCCAATCATCCACAATTCCAGCCTTCTGGATCTCCCCAATGCGGTTGGCAAAGAATGTCTGGTAGCCATAACTGTCTCTGTGAATTGCTCCCAAGATCGTTTGGCTATCCACGAAATGGATCCAGCGAGAGACTTCAATGCGGCAGTGTTTCTCGAAGTATTTCTTTAGACGGGTTGCAAATACAGCACCGCAAACCTCCGCTTTGATCACGTCTCCTTTCTGATTGAGAGGGGTAAGTTTTGCTTTAGACTCCACAAATCTCACGATTGCTTCATCTGGTGTCTCCCAGTTTAACAAGTATGTATACCAACAAAATCACCTGTGACCCCCGTATGACCCCATGAAGCTATAAGTTCCAGTGTCATCGACAGATCTGTTCCTTTTTAAATCTTCTCGCTGCACGATTGGTCGCATGTCAGTTACTGTGTTTGACTACGGTTTTTTGCTGGCAGCCTCGCACCGAATCGGAGTTGCGGCTGTTGTTCGTCCTCCACGAGGCTGTGACTAGCCAGTTGGGTTCTTTCACCTGGACTGCGAGGTAAGCTTTGTCGCTTGTGAGTTGTTTGTCGGCTGCAGTGCTCACACTCACACCGTATTGTTCTTTCCGCAGCTTGGGCTGTCGTTTACCGTTGAGCGTTACTTTTGTTGTGCACAAAAGGGGCTTGAACAATTGATATCTATATTAATAATTATTATTAATTATTAAAAATGTATCAATATTTATTTTTACAAATTAATAATCAGGAGATTTTTGCTTCATTAATTAATAAACAATCGATAAATGCACCTTAAAGGTGCGACGGGGCACCACCCCAAAACTGGGGACTATCAATTAATCTTATCAGTCTCGTGTTATCTCGAAGGATGAATTGGTGCACAGACCCTCTTTCACCAGCTTGTTATGAAGAATGTACACAAACACAGGACAACTTCTTAATGTAAAGAACAGGCTTATTAAGAGGTACAATCGATTACTCAACACACCTACAGTATTCCTGAATCCTAGAGTCTAATCTACAATAACAAAAGATCAACAATCATTCAAAGCAAGGGAAGTGTGTGTTTGTGTGTGTGTGTGTGTGTGTGTGTGTGTGCGTGAGTGCGTGAGTGCGTGCGTGCGTATGTGCGTGACGGGTACCGACAAGGCTCAGGGCAGCACGTGTGTGCGTGCGTGTGCGGGGCGGGTCCCGACAAGGCTCAGGGCAACGTGTGTGTGCGTGTGCACGTATGTGCTTGACGGGTTTGTGTGAAGGGGAGGAGCGTGGTAGAAGGTGTCTCTTCTGTACCGCCCCCCCTTTTGGAGGTGGGATCTCGCTGCCACGAGATTTGAAAGTGGAAGGGAGTCTCGTCCGCGGGGCGGCGAGATCTGGAAAGGAAAATGGCGTTCACGCGTGTGCGTGGGTGTGTGTGAGAGAGAGAGAGAGAGAGAGAGAGGAGGAGCCGCTGGCTCGGCGAAGGAGTAATCTCGCCTTATCACACAGTAATACAGGGCAAACGTGGATCTGCCTCTGATTCCTGGTTCTCTCAGATAGAGCGTGATGTACCCACTTCAAGCACAACGGCACAACAGTCAGCACGGCGGCTGAACATGAAACTTACGGATGGCTCGATCCGTACGTAACAAGCGTACAACACTAACTAGCTCTGCCCAGACGTAAGCCTCTTACTTTAATGGGGGAGCTGGCTGCTTCGGGCCGGATGTGCGGGGCGGGGAGTCCACTTCTTTGCCTCCGTGCAGAATCGATGCTGTTTCACACGTGTTTTAGCGGTAGCAACAAAAGGGGGAGCTCGGTGTCTGGTTCGGGTGGAGCGGTGGAGCCGCTTCTTCACCTCCAGGCGGAACACGGCTAATGGTCCTCGCTGTGCTTGTGGGAGCAGAAAGGGGCTTTTCTCTCGGACCGGCTTAGCGGGTCGGAGGAGCCCGTTGCTTGGCTTACGTGCGCGGTGCAGCGGCGGATCTTCGTCAGGGCCGACGGGGCAGCGAGTCGATCGTCTTTCAGGAGGGATCCGGGATCTCGGATCTCGTCCTCCTTCTGCAGGAGTTTGGTCGCTCCAGCGGAGAGGCGAAGGAAAGGAGGGAAACTGCGCGTTCTTCGCCCGGGACAGGGGAATCCCGGCTCGGTCCGTGAGGTCGGGATTTAGGCCGGTTCTGTGTGTACTTGGCTGCTTCCTTGCGACGCGGTACTGCTTCTGCGGCGGGACACGAGGGGCAAGAAATGGCGGATTCTTGATGATGTCCTCACGGCAGTTGCAGTACCTTGAAGCGTGTCGTACAGCGTCGGAGAGCATGGAAGAGCATGCGTTGGAGGTAGCATTGGTGTTTTATACCTGACGGTGACGTACAGGGATTCCCTGCCAGTTGTGGGGCGTCACAGCCAAATTGGCGGATGTGATTGGCTGTGAGGCGGGCGCGCAAAGGACGCTGGGAAATTGAGTTTTGGGGTTGGATTTCGGGTTTTGGTGGCTCCTCGCGGTGGGGGGTCCCTTTGTTCTCGTGGGGCCTTGTTTTTCCACACGCGGTTGGCCCAACACTTTCCTGTTTTTTTGTTGGCTTCCTTCCCTCTCCGTGCTTGGTTGTGGTCGTATATTATTGTTTCATTGTCGGTGGCAGTGCTCTCTCTCTTGAGCCGTCAGTGTTTGTTGACTCTGCTCGCTCCTCGCCGACGAGCTGCAACAGCTCTCCAGTGATGGCAGGTCTCCGTGCTCCCGCTCCCTCTCCCGTTGCGTGTTGCTCTCGGTGGGGTTTGACCATGGCGCACTCATGTGCGGATTGCATGGCCCCCATGGAGCTGGAGGATGGCCATGCCCGTCCCCCCTGTGCTTTGGCCTGGACCATCGGAGGGCAGGTCTCTCCGGAGCTCCCTGCATGAATTGCGCTTGCATGCCCCGGGCTGTGCGGGTTGCTAGGCTGCAGGAGGTGGAGCATCCGTCAGGAGTCATAGATGCTCCTTCCCCGGACCTGCTTCCCCGTGTCAGTCAGTTCGTTCTAAGCGCACAGCTGCAGAGGCTGCAGGCGCGCTGCTGAGGAAGAGGCCTAAAAGCAGTGCCCTCACCACAAGAGTGGTCCTTTTGTCGGCCGAATTGGGTAAGATGAAAGAGCTTCTCCTGGCCCTTCAGCCCAGGGTTGGTACAGCGGAGCCTCCATTGTGCGTTGAGGAGCCTGAGGAGGACGCCCTTTCAATTGTGGCTTCTGTCACCCACTTTGGGTACTTTACGGGGGAGTCGTCCCCACGGGCCTCCAAGTCAACCTTCTCTCTAAAGCTTATGATGCGGGAGCCCGTATGGGCCGTATTGGGAATTCCCTTTCCCATCTGATGCTGGCCCTCTCCTCCTCCTGGCATCAGGCTGCGGTGGATGCCTCCGTGCTGGGCTTCAGTGACGCTTCCCTGCAGGCCTTTGCCCTCATGACGAGGGAGTTAGGGCGCTCTTGTCCAAACCCATCGCCAGGTTTGGCTTGCCTAGTCACCCCTGACGGACGCATGTCGGAGAGCCCTCCGCTCTGTGCCTGTGACACCAGGGGAGGTCTTTGGCACTGCTGCGTTGGAGGCCTTAGAGCACACTCCCCAGGCGGGGCAAATGCGACAGCAGCTGGCTGGGCTTCAGAGGGCTGTGCCCGCCCCCAGGTCCAGGGTCCCTGCTGCAACTCCCCGGCGCCAGCCATGGCTGTCTTCCTTCTCTGGTGACCCACGGCAGCCTCGGCAGCCTGTTCAAGGGCCCTCCCATGACTTTCGTGCACCCAGCGGTCTGCCCCCGAGACAGCGCAGCGGCCCCTGCCCCCCCAGACCTTCTGGGGGACAGGGTCACAGATACTGACCTCCAAGGGCCGGCGGTCGGCTGTTTTTCGTGGCAGTTGCTCAGTCACTGGGTGGTTTCCACCCTCACCCAGGGGTATGCTCTACAGTTCCGATGCTGGCCCATGACCTCTGGCCGGGTCAAGGTCACTGTCATAGGAGACCCGGCAAAGGCTCTGGCACTGAACCAGGAATTGTCCATCCTCTTGGCAAAAGGTGCCATCGAGCCAGTGGACCCCCAGCTACAGCCAGGGGGGTTCTACTCAACGTACTTCCTTTTCCCGAAGAAGGACGGGGGGTTTTGCCTGATCCTCGATCTCAGGTGACTCAACAGATTCCTGAAGGCCCTGCCGTTCCACATGCTGACCACGGCGGAGGTGCTGCGCATGGTAAGTCACCAGGAATGGTTCACGTTGGTGGAACTCCAGGATACATATTTTCATGTCCCAATTGTGCCACATCAAAGGGATTTCCTGCGGTTCGCTTTTCAGGGCAGGCATTTTCAGTTCAGGGTACTCCCCTTTGGGCTGTCCCTCTCTCCGAGGGTTTTCACCAGGTGCATGGCAGCAGCTCTTGCACCTCTGCAGTCGGAGGGCATAAAGGTCCTGCCTTGCCTCGACGACTAGCTGGTTTGTGCGCCGTCCCTAACGCAGGCAGTTCAGGATACGGCCTGTCTTCTGGACCATGTGGCCCGGCTGGGGCTGACAGTGAACATTAGGAAGAGCCTCATTCTTTCCTTGGATATCAGACAACACACGCGCAGAATGGTCAGGGTGTCGCATCAGTGTGTCCTCTCTCTGTCCCTGTGGTCCCCGTGGAGGCAGAGAATGCTTTTGTTGGCAGGGTTACTCGTGGGTTCTGTCCCTTCACGCAGGAAGACAGTGACGGTGAACGTGTGTCCTGCTGGTTGGGGTGGAGCCTGGCAAATGAGGACAGCTCAGGGCCAGTGGTCTGCACGACAGTGTACGGCACATCAATGTGCTGGAGCTGCGTGTGGTGCATCTGGCTCTCGAACGTTTCATGCCTTTCCTGCAGTGGCAGCATGTGCTCATCCGGTCAGACAACATGTCAAAGGTGGCCTGTATCAATCATCAAGGTGGCACCAGGTCAGCACAGCTGCTGCGGGTAGCCAGGGATTTGTTGACGTGGGCAATTCTCTGCCTGGAAAGTCTGCGTGTTATACATCTGCCGGGGGAGCAGAACCACGTTGCGGATTTCCTCTCCCAGCACAAACCCCCACCGGGGGAGTGGCGGCTTCACACAGAGGTGGTGGGCCAGATTTGGGACCTCTTCGGAGAGGCAGAAGTGGATCTCTTTGCCTCAGAGAAGTCCACCCATTGTCGCCTCTGATACTCATGGATGGAAGCGTCCAGCCCTCTTGGCAAGGATGCTCTGGCACACGACTGGCCACCGACCCAGCTCTATGCTCCCCCCCCCCCCGCCTCTGATCTTGCCGACTCTGCACAGGGTCCTCCAGCGGGGCCACAGTCTTCTGCTGGTGGCTCCCTTCTGGCCAGGCAGGACTTGGGTCCCACTCCTGCGCAGGCTTGGCCAAGTCTCCCGGCCAGGAGAGACCTTCTGTCCCAGCTGGGGGGTCAGATCTGGCATCCAGACCCCAGCAGCCTATGTGCTTGGCCTCCGCAGGACCCGAGCCACTCTTATGAACCACCAAGGCACCATTATGAATGCTAGGGCACCCTCTACTCGGGCGCAGTATGCCAACAGGTGGAAACTGTTTTCCGAAAGGTGTGCGAACAGGCACTTGGATCCAGTACACTGCCGGTTGCAGCGGCCCTGGAGTTTCTGCAGTACCTTCTGGATGGTGGTCATTCTCATTCCACCCTTAAGGTGTATGTAGCGGCGATTTCCAGTCGCCATGTCTTGTTGGATAGCGGATAGCGGATGTGTGGGCTCACACAGGATGGTCTCCCTCTTCCGTAGAGGGGCCCTGAGGTCAAACCCTCCGAATGTCCGGAGTGTCCCATCTTGGGATTTGCCATTGGTGCTGGATGCTCTTTGCCAGCCCCCCCTTTGAACCGCTGGCCCAGGCTGGGCTTAAGTGGGTGTCGTTTAAGGCTGCATTCCTCCTCGCTATTGTTTCTGCGAAGTGAGTAGGGGAGCTGCATGCCTTGTCTGTCAGCGGCTCCTGCTTGAGACGGAATGCCGATGGCTCCGGGGTTACGTTGCTGCCGAACGTGGCATTCCTCCCCAAGGTCTTGTACCCATCCTATGTAAATCAGCCTATCCAGCTGGCCCGATTTGCACCCCCACTGGAGGGGGATGGTTCACAGCTCCTATGCCCTGTGCGGGTGGAGGCTTATATTGATGCCACTGCCGGCAATGTGATCAGTTTTTTATTTGTTTTGATGGGCCGAAGAAGGGGTCTACTATGTGTCTACTGCCCACCCCCCGCCGTCTGGGGTGCGGTGCCACTCTACTAGGAGTGTATCTGCATCGTGGGCTGCCTTGAGGAGGGTGCCCCTCAATGCCATATGTGCCGCGGCCTCCTGGGCCTCACCTGCACCTTTTCCAAGTTCTATAGGGTCAATGTTGCTGCCCCTCCACCTCTGGGTGCCGTCCTGGTTCCGGGACGCCTGCCTCCCATTTTTTAAGGTGGGTTTGGATTCCGCGTGACTCTGTTGGTATCAGTCATCCAGTGCTTGAAGCCCCGCCTCTGGTGGTCAGTAGGGATGAAATCGAACGAAAGTTACAACTGTCACTACGGTTCTATGAATCCCTGATGACCGCCAGAGCATTCAGTCACTCAGAATCCTTGTGGTTTTGCGAGAAGATTCTTGAGGAACAGATCCGCCGATGACACCGGAACTCATAGCTCCATGGGGTCATATGGGGGTCACACATGACTTTGTTGGTATACATAATCGACCCGTGCATGCGCTAGACGGAGATATCCAGTGCTTGAAGCAGCGCCTCCGGCAGTCATCCCGGATTCATAGAACCGTAGTTACAGTTGTAACTTTCGCTATGGCAGCAGCTTTGACTCCCCGAGACTCGTTTGAATGTACGAACCTCAGCCTTGCAATCATTGTCTGAATATGTTGTGGTCAGTCAGGAATCAGGGGTTCCTCGATGCAAACAGTAGATACAAACACGTGTTAGGGCGAATCTGCACTCTGCTACTGCTGTGTACTTCATTCACTCACTGATTTTTAGAATTCTATTTCATGATGTTATTTCTTTTCTGTTTATTTTCAATTTTTGTATTGTTAAAATGAATGTATTCATCTATTATGTAATTGTGTGTTTTCTTTTAATGAATGCCAGGATGTGTTGCTCAGCTGACCCGAGACAAAGTTCTCCCAAGGGAGACAAATGAGGACACTTTGACTTGCCTCCGTCTCGTCCTCAGGTCTTCCTGACTGCTGCTCGGCGACGCTCCGTCGTTGGGGTCATGACACCTTTGTTGCTTTGCGAGGTTTGATGTTGCTGACTGGTAGACACCAGGAAGCCCGGTGAGTCTATGATGATACCAGGGCCGGAGTTGTTTTAACTGCAGTGATATCATCAATTCAGGAGCTCTGACAAAGACTCTCACCAAATCAAATCAAAACAACTGTATTTGTATGGCACTTGTCATCTGTTAGGCAGCACCAACTGGAAACAAAAGAAAATAAAACCCATCCCTCTCTCACACACACACACACACACACTATAGCTATACAGCTATAGATTATTCTAACCTCTAAGAGGTGTGGCTAAAGGAGGTGTGGCTAAAGGAGGTGTGGCTAAAGGAGGCGTGGCTAAAGGAGGCGTGGCTTGGCAGCGAGACCTGAGGTGAGCAAAGAGCAGTTTCTGTGGGAAACTCTGGAGCTGCATTACAAGCTGAGGGACTCAAACAGTAAGAAAGATCAAAGGTGAAAGACGAACAAATGAGTGAAAGTAAAGTAGCAGGTAAGAATCATCTAAAAGCAGAGATAAAAACCTTAAACAAGTGGCTAAAAAACAGTATTGAATAAGGATGAAATATGATAGGAGGCATAAGAGCAGAGAAATGAATACATAAATGAATATGAAATGAATGAATAAAAGATAGTATTTCAAAAACCTGATCAACAGGATCAAAATAGAAATCAAAGAAATCTCTTATACTCTCGCCACCCTTCCCTTACACATCCTTCCTTCATCCTCTGTTTCCTTTGTTTCCTATTCTTATTTCTTATATTTGTTTCTGTTGTACTTATTTCTGTTGTTATTATCATTACTGTTTCTATTATTAGTGCTGTCACAACTATTACTGAGTGATATTACTGTCCATTACCATTCATACATTTCTCTCTTTGCTACTGTTACTGCAGTAACTAACATTCTTATTATTATAACACCTCAATCTCACACACACACACACACTGTTCACACTCCGGCCGGATTCCAGAGGTGAGCGAGGAGCCTGTGGTGTTTGGCTGCTGAGCTGGAAGCAAAGACTTTGGCTGTTGGCGGTGACGAGCCCCCTCCCTCTGCTGACTGTCTGCTCTGCCACAGGAGCATCATCCTGTCCTGGGCCGCGATGCTGCGCTACGGTCTGATCCCCCAGCTGCTGGACCCGGCCGGCATTCCGCGCTACAGCTCCCGGGCCGCCGTGTGGTGGTGGCTACAGAGCATCCAGGAGTACTGCTCCCTCGCACCCTCCGGCATCTCCATCCTCAGCTGTCCCGTGTCCAGGACGTTCCCCACCAACGTGTCTGCGCCGCAGCCTGCGGGAGCCTGGGTACCTCTGAGGCGCCGCTCGCCCGTCTTCTGAGACACAGACCGCGGCAGTCGAGGCGCCGCCATCAATCATCTGTTGATAGAAGAATTAAGAGGGTTCAGTGATCAGCTGATCAGATCGAGTCTGAAGGGGCAACCATGACAGGACCATGACCAGGAGAGCAAGCAAGGGAAATCTCCCTTTGACAGAGGAAACCTCAGAACAGATTCATCACAGTGGCTACTTCCTTAAATTGTACTTCCTTAACCTTAATACTGTTATAAAGTGATGGATCCAGCTTTCAGATTCATATTTTGTCACATACAAACCAGCACATGGCTTTCTTTGATGACAAAGGCATCAAAGTGTGACGCCTGTGATGTTTCTTTGTTTCCTCCAGAATCTGGCAAACAAAAACAGCAAAGCTGAGCATCTGTTTTATTTACTGTATCCTCTGTCAAAGCTGTTTGAAATAGAGGGTAGATAACTGTTACTGTAGAAAAATATGACTCAAATAGAAGTAAAAAGTAGTCTTCTAAAAAATTACTTGAGTAAGATCAAAAAAGTATTCAGTGAAAAACTCACTCAAGTAGTGAGTAACTGGAATGTCTGATTTATTTGTGTTAAGTGCATGAATTGACAGACAAAAATATTATATTTTTAAATTGTAAATTGAGTAAATGAATGAAATCTTTATATAAAAGAATAAATTAGCTGTTCTTTTACAACATGCTTCGTATATGAGGCCACAGGTCTTCATCCTCTTCCTCCTCTCCTCCACCTCCTCGTCTACCTCTTCCTCTTCCTCCTCTCTTCTTCCTCCTTGTCTACCTCCTCCTCTTCCTCCTCTCCTCCTCCTCCTCGTTTACCTCCTCTTCCTCCTCTCCTCCTCCTACCCGTCAGGTCCCACCTCCGTTCATAGGACATCTTCATCTCAAACTGCAAACATTCATCATCATCGCATCTTACACACAGCAGGCACCTTTCTCAACACTGTCAATGTTTTTGAGGCAACTTTGATTGCTGTATGTTTTTATTGCAGGAGCAGCCGCTGTACGAGCTGATCCAAGAGGTCATGCAGAGACACATGCAGGGCATCCAGTTCAGAGAGAGCGACAGCTGGAGAGAGTTCACCTGCAACATGACTGATGAAGGTGCAAGTGCTGCTCGCTGCTTCTGTCTGTTTGTTACATGAGTCGTCAGTAAGTGCCGTCACACTCCTGCGTCTCCGTCTCTGACCAATAGGAGAAAGAGTAGCTGACTGCTCTGATCCAGGGTGGCCATGTTCAGATGAGCCCGGGCCACCAATCACACAATCCAATGATAGTGGAAGTGACGTGACAGCAGGACCTCTGGTCACCTGACTCTGATCCATCTCTGTCTCTGCAGGGCTCAACGTAGAAGCTGGAGTGGACAAAAGCACTGGCTTTGTCTTTGGAGGAAATCGCTTTAATTGTGGAACTTGGATGGACAAGATGGGTGAGAGTGAGAGGACCCACAACAAGGGAGTCGCTGCCACGCCCAGGTAGACTCACCCACGCCAGGTAGACCCAAACACAACAGGTAGACTCACCCAGGCCAGGTAGACCCAAACACACCAGGTAGACTCAGCCACGCCAGGTAGACCCAAACACACCAGGTAGACTCGCCCACAACCAGGTAGACCCAAACACACCAGGTAGACTCAGCCACGCCAGGTAGACCCAAACACACCAGGTAGACTCGCCCACAACCAGGTAGACCCAAACACACCAGGTAGACTCACCCAGACCAGGTAGACTCACCCACGCTAGGTAGACTCACTCAGGCCAGGTAGACTCACCTACGCCAGGTAGACCAAAACACACCAGGTAGACTCACCCAGGCCAGGTAGACTCACCCACAACCAGGAGACTCACCCACAACCAGGTAGACCCAAACACACCAGGTAGACTCACCCACGCCAGGTAGACCCAAACACACCAGACAGACTCACCCACAACCAGGAAGACCCAAACACACCAGGCAGACTCACCCAGGACAGACAGACTCACCCACAACCAGGTAGACCCAAACACACCAGGTAGACTCACCCACGCAAGGTCGACCAAAACACACCAGGTAGACTCACCCAGGCCAGGTAGACACACCCACACCAGGTAGGCCCACCCACACAGGTAGGCCCACCCACACCAAGTAGACTCACCCACATCAAGGTAGACTCACCTACACCCAGGTAGACTCACCCACAACCAGGTAGACCCAAACACGCCAGGTATACCCACCCACACCAGGTAGGCCCACCCACACCAAGTAGACTCACCCACATCAAGGTAGACTCACCCATGTTTCCCTTTCTGGCTGTACTCCTGCACACTTGTCAACCATTTGTCACATTGTGGAACAATAAAGGTGCTTTGTAAGACTACAAGTAGAATAAGCTAATTGAGAGATTTGTGAGAGATGAAGCAACTGCTGACAGAGAAAACATCTTGAAGTTACCATGACAACCACCCACAGACTTGCACAAACTAGTCAGATACAGTAGTAAAGGTGCATCCGTAGCTGGGTGCTGAGTACAAGATACTAGAGAAATTAGAAATATGAAATATGTAAAAAAAAAAAACCTTCGATTCCAAATAAAGAAGTACTTCAAGATTACAGCAAAATTCATATATCAACACACACGTTTTTTCCACTGCTTTTATCCGATGTGTTGTCAGTTTGAAATAGATACTTTTGATGGAAGTACCAACATTCGCAGTGGACTTTTTCATGCATTACTGTTCATGGAATGTGTGATGCTAACCGCACTCATGGCTGCTATAGAAATCCAGGCTCACTTTGTTGATGTGTGTTTGTGTGTCTGTGTGTGATCCAGGGACGGCTCTGCGGTGGAGATAGTTGGCCTGTGTAAGTCAGCTGTGCACTGGCTGGTGAAGCTCCATGAGGAAGGACACTTCCCCTACGCTGCAGTGACTGTACGCAGGGGAGGTGAGGGCAGCCAGCAGTGGGCCGGAGCCGGCCGGCCCCCCATACCCAAAACACACTCTGTAGTACACGGATTTTCTTTGGTTGATAACACAGTGGTATCAAAGAACACCTTGACAATACAGCACGAGGTTCCACCACTGGCCTGGACTGAGCCATGTTTATATCAAACTATGGTTATTCAGACTCAAATCTAGAGAGAAAGAAATGATGTGACTCAGAGTGAATATATACTTTTTCCCCTCACATGATGGATTTCAGGACAAGCATACTCAGTGTCATATGTGGAGTGGGATACGATGATCCAGGAAAACTTTGAGGAGAAGTTCTACATTTCCCATGTTGCAATGCTCTCTGACCATCCAGAGCTGGTCCATAAAAGGGGTATCTACAAGGACAGTTTTGGCGCCTCCAGTCCCTGGTGTGACTATCAGCTGCGGCCAAACTTCCCCATCGCCATGGTGATGGTAGGTCCCTTTTGTGCACATTCTGGGCTAAACATCAATGTTAGTGGTGAGGCCATAAATGAGCAAGTACATGATATGATGATATATGACCACAACTGCTCCACCAATTGACATTCACCTGCCTGGGCCATCATCATCAACATCAACATCATTCAAGATTCAAGATACTTTATTGTCGTTATACACGCATGTACAACGAAATTAAGGTGCACAGTCAGGATACGGACTCATATAAGAAAGAGAATAAATAGAATAAATAACTCAAATAATGTACATCACTCATACAACAACATTCTCAGCATCACACACTCACATCAGTATCAGACGTACCCAGACCAGTCATCACATGAACATTTCAAATATGTGTTCAGTGTCATTACGGCTGTGGGGCCTCTGCTCGGTGTCAGGGTAGAGGAGTGGTAAGTGCCCATTCTGACTGACTGAGGCCTGTTGGTCAAAAAGTTCAGGATCCACAGACAGATGTTGTAATCGATGCTCAGGTTGTGCATTTTGGAGAACAGCCTGCTGGGCAGGATGGTGTTAAAGGCAGAGCTGTATTCCACAGCAGCCGTGCGTAGCTCACCTCGTGTTGCAGGTGGTACAGTACGAAGTGAAGCGCAGTGCAGATGGCGTCATCAGCAGACCTGTTGCTCCTGTAGGCATACTGATGAGGGTCCAGAGTGGCTGGAAGGCAAGCCTTGATGTGATTAAGCACCAGTTTCTCCAGGCACTTCATGATTACAGGCATCAGTGCCACAGGCCTGTAATCATTTAGTTCAGTCACTGCAGTTTGCATGGGGACTGGCAAGATGTTGGATGTTTTCAGGCACACTGCAATAGAGATGAGTTGAAGATATTTGTAAATACCTAACCTGGCTCTGCAGCGCAGTCTTTGAGAGCACTTCCTGGTATCCCGTCTGGGTCAGCTGCCTTCCGGATGTTGATGCTTTGGAGAGTGTGTCTCACCTCAGCGGCCTGCAAGATGAGTGGCTGACTGTCAGTGCCTGGAGGTTCGCTCTGGTCTTGTACTGTTGTGCATCCCCTGAGCAAAAGGCAGCATTGCGGGCCTCTCCCTCTGGTCTTTGCCCGCCCTCTCTCTCAACAATTTTTGGTGTAGGTTGAATTCTAACCGACCTTGTGCTGTAGCTTTGTTCAGCGATCTCGGTCTGGGATGCGCCAGCCTCCCTCCCAGCCTAGGGCCCGAGCTCGATCATGTCATGCCAGATGGAGATCTCTCTTTATTGACAGCGGCCCTACTAGCAACACAGTCAGGAGAATTCTCCGATATTCTGAACATGACACACGTTTATATACTGTGACAACATGTGTGTGCCTGAAGAGAGGCAGGCAGAACCAATCTCTCCCAGTAAACGCATTCTGTTATTCCAAACTTTCATGGCAACCCTCAACCTCCAAGAAAGGTTATCGGTTGAATGCTTATCTTTCCTGTCATAACAGAATGTAGTGATAGTAGTCCAAACATTCTCCCTTGAGAGGGGACTTTCCTGCCAAAAACAGAATCTGGTGTCATTAATCCAACTGCTCTCCCTCAGCCAGTGTCAGAGTGACCTGGCTGTGCTCGTGTACTCATTATTCTTTTATACCATGTATTTTTATCCAAATATTTCCAGATGTTTTCCTTCACTTGTGCTAAACAAGCCAAAGTGACCTGTCTGTGCTTGTGTACTTATTCGGCCCCTTCTCTCCTCCACAGTAGAAGGCGCACCTTACCAGTCATCCAGGGGTTGTTGTTTGAAAACACCCTAATTTGTTTGGTGGCGGGTGACATTGTGCATACAGTATTTGATGTAAAACAGTACAGTCAAAGAGTGGGTGTCAATATTGTCCTCCTCAAGTCAGTGCGTCTGAAGCAGTCCTGGAGTTTGTCAGACTGGCCACACCTGTGTCTTTTTGACAACTGGTTTGACCATGTTGATATGAGGCCTGTATGCTGGTGTTAAGAACGGTCGGACAGTCCCAGATGAGGCAGAGGTGTAGCCTTGTGCCCATGTTTGATGTTGCTAGAAACATGATCCAGGGTGTTGTTTCTTGTAAAAACTTGGGGGCTGTGGTGCAGGCTCCCACAAGCGAGCCAGTCATCAGCAACCGGTTGGATCACAGGAATCTTTGGGAAGATCTGGCAGCAAGCGTCTGAGGAACAAAGGGTTAAGTAGGCAAGATGAAAAGAATGAAATCAGGTGTGCTGGGTCTGGCTGAGGGCTGGCTGCAGCAATCACGCAGCAACCAGTGTCACCTGTGGCGGAGTGCACGAGGGAACGAGCCGTGGGGGAGGGGGAGGGGGAGGTTGGCCCATGAGGTGGAGCCGTAACACTCTCCATCTGTATGGGCTTGTTGTTGTTTGCGAATGACAGTTAGCAAACTTCCAAGGGAAGTAGCAGTGTTGGCATCAGGAGGGATGTAAACAGTGACAATTATCACAAAGGAAAACTCCCGCGGCAGGTAGAAGGGGCGACATTTTACTGCTATGTATTCCAAGTCTGGGAAGCAGTGAGTGTCCATTGTGCACCAGTTGCTATTAGTGTAAACACCCCCCCCGCTCCTCTGCTCTTACGTCTGCAGTCCTGTCAGCTCTGTGTTCCAGCCGCCCTGCCAGCTCGGTAGCCTCTGGCGAGATGGAAGGGTTGAGCCACGTCTCCATGAAAATCAAAGCACAGCAGTGTCAGATGTTCTTCTGCGTGGTGACAGTGAGGTCCAGCTCCTCAATTTTGTTGGAGAGTGATCTCACATTGGTGACGAAGAGGCTTGGAAGCGCCGGCTTGTGCGGATTGCAACCGAGCCTAGCTCATATCCCAGTCCGGCAGCAGCGCTTTTGCTTACACTCCCTCTGCCGTCGCCGCCGCCACGCAGCTGGGATTTCAACCCCCAGGGACTCCCGTGGTCTGACCAGCCCAGTCGGAATGAATGACGTGGCTCCGGGTCAAAACCTTGGCGCTCTTGGATCAGGTTAATAGTGATCAGGTCTTGTCTAGATGAGCATGCTTGGTACTCAGTGAGAGAGAACAAGTAGTAAACTAATTGAGGAGGACCGATCGCCGGAGTGCTGAGCTGCTGCACGTACGTGCGCCGCCATGCTGCCGCTTAAGTTGATCATCAACATCTTCATCATTATCATCACCATATCACCGTCATCATCATCCTCACCAACATCGCCATCACCATCACCTGAGAGTCACAAACTCTCTCTCTCTCTCTCTAGAAATGTATATATTTATATAACTTGATGTGCTTTAATAATTTTAATTATGATAAAAATAAACTTGATGTCCTTTCCATTATTCTTCCACGACTCAAAATTTAACATTATTCTTGTAAATGTTAACATTGCAATTTCATTTTATGCATTAATGAAGAATATTGATCTTGATTTAGCAAAACTGATCAATAAGAGATTGACAAAAAAGGAATTAATCTTTTTTCCACAAACTCATAAACCCAGGAATAATGACACCATTGATGAATTTGCCTGACAGAAGATTATTGGAGATGATTTTTGGAGAGTTCATGATGAAGTGCCCTTGAGCAAGCCACTGCACACCTAACTCATCCTGATGAGCAGTAAAAGCTCTGCGCTCCCTTGCAAGTGGATGAATGCTTTTAAGGCACTTTATAAAATGTATTATAATCATATAGATCTGAAATATTCTTATTTTGTGTGTGTGTTTCAGGCTCCTGAGCTCTTCACTGTGGACAAAGCCTGGGCAGCTCTGGGTATTGCTGAGAAGAAGCTCCTGGGCCTGCTGGGCATCAGGACCTTAGACCCTGAGTGAGTGTGTAGGGGGGGGCGGGGGGGGGGGCTGTTAAAGAAGTTGTGATAACTTTCCAACACATTTTCATCTTTGCTCTTCTGTAGCGACCTGGTTTACTGCGACATCTATGATCTTGACAACAAGAACTTTGAGGAGGCTAAAGGCTTCAGCTGCCATCAGGGGCCGGTGAGAGCGCTGCTCCTTCATAACTCAGCAGCTCTGCAGACTGACGCGCTGCTCCTTCATGCCTCAGCAGCTCTGCAGACTGACGCGCTGCTCCTTCAGAACTCAGCAGCTCTGTAGACTGACGTGCTGCTCCTTGGGGCCTCAGCAGCTCTGTAGACTGACGCGCTGCTCCTTGGGGCCTCAGCAGCTCTGTAGACTGACGCGCTGCTCCTTCAGGCCTCAGCAGCTCTGCAGACTGACGCGCTGCTCTCTGCTCTCTCGTTTCAGGAGTGGCTTTGGCCTGTCGGGTTTTTTCTGCGCGCCAAACTCTACTTTGCAAAGAAAAAGGGAAAGGAGACATACGACGAGACTGTTAATCTTGTCAAAAACATTCTGTCTCAGCATGCTGCCCATCTGGAGCGGTAGGTAGCCCGAGTGCGGCGCCCCCCACTGGACAGGCAGGATGACGCAGCTCTGACTCCTCTGTGATGTTTGTGTTCTCCAGGTCTCCTTGGAAGGGACTCCCCGCTCTGAGCCCTGCGAGGGGCCAGCGTGGCTCTTCATGCTCCGCTGGCAGTCAGGCTTCATCCATGGCCACAATCCTGGAAGTCCTGTATGACCTTTGACCCCTGCAAACACAAACAACCTCAACAATCAGCTCTGCTTCTCTGCATGTTAAACATCTTGGCAAAATGTGTTCTTGGTCTGTTATCCACAAACTTTTTGAGAATTCCGCTGTTAAGTCCAAGGTCAGAATGATCTGCAATCCAACATACAAACCAATTAAAGGACCGATGAAGGACAGCAGCCTCTTCTCTGTCATTCCTGAGACTGAGTGTGTGTGTGTGTGTGTGTGTGTGTTTAACTGCTCCATGAGTGTTTGTACTTTGGTGTCACTGTTTCTGCCTGAGGGTGATTCTACATGCCACATGACCTCATTCAGCCTTTCACACACAGCTGATTGAGGCTTCCAGAGTGACTGATTCCTCTTTGTCCAGCATCCACGTCTGCATCAGAAGAATCCAAATCACAGAATCACAGGAGACCGTTTGATGTTAGAATCTCAGCGAGCTTCAGGACCGACTCATCTAAGCAGTGTTGGTTTTTAATGATGAAAGTCATTCTTTCCAGCCGCTCATAACATAAACAAAAACCATTTAAAGGGTCATATTATCAAACAAATGATCAGCGTCAAAGGACACAGAAGCTCAGAGGCCACGAAGGGCTTTAAATGCAAAGAAAATAACTTTAAAATAAATTCTGAAATGGACTGGCTGCCAATGAAGTGAAGCTGGAACTGGTGATATGTGCTCGTGTTTGCGTGTGCCAGTTAAAAGTCGTGCAGCAGCCTTTTGTACCAGCTGCAGGAGTGCGATGATGGAGCCACAAACCCAAAGCTAAAGTGCGATGTCGAGCGCGAGGTTTTTTACAGTGGGCTTCACACGCTGGGCCAGATAAGGCAGACCAATGTGAGGGGGCACTGAAGGGCCACCACTACTACTTTGTTTCTTGTCATTAAAATTCAGAACATTAAAGGCCAGTCTTGCGACCTGAAGACAGTGGACAGCGGTGTCTTTGAGGGGCACAGAGATCTGACTGTCATCTGCGTAGCAGTGGAATGAGATCGAACGGGGCATCGAACAGAACCCTGCGGAACCCCACACGAGAAAGGGACCGAGGATGACAGAGTCGCCGCGGGTTGAATAGGTCTTGAACCATTGTAGGGCCACGCTGCTGATGCTCCAAGCTGGAGCTGAACAACGTAGCGTGGCCCTCCGTGTCAAAGGCAGCCGCCAGCTCTGAAAGGAAAAGAACAACACACCGAGCAGAGTCAGTATCTTAAAAGATGTCATTCAAAACCTTTGAAGGAGCTGTGTAGAGAATAGGAGACCTCTTAGATATTATGTTCATTTAAAAATGACATTAGTGGAGAAAAACATGTGGTGTATTGATGACCCAAATAGTTGTTTGTAGCGATGTTGGGGCAAATTTGGAGAAATGTACCTTTGTCTCGTTAGGGGCACCACCGGAATTATCCGGAAGTCAATTATTAATTGTTTGATAATTAACCTTAAAACATTTTAAAGCAATCTCATCTGAAATCGTGAATTCTTAATACATTGATCTATTTCTTGCAAGAAGAAGTATCACAACACAATCTCGGTATGGATATGAACGATTTATTGAAAAATAATAATGGTAAACAAAATCAGATAACAGATCAAAGCTATAAGTGATGGTAGTGAATGATGGTTTGTTTGCTGGATATTTGTTGGCGGAAGGGTAAGAAAGGCAGAAGGAAAGGTGAAAATAGGAAAGAAAAGACAAATTAAAATCAAATAAAAATCAAGTAAAATGAAAGTATCAAAATAAAATAATTTATCTAAAATCTCTTTAAAACGGCTTGGTTGAGAGACTGAATGAATTATTGATTCCCTATCGGCATCAACTCAATATCACTGTGGGGTGGAGTTGGAGGTCTTACTTTGTACCCAGGATGACGTCTGCATTGGAACTCCAAAGGATCGTCTTACGGGCTGTTGAATCTAGGAACATCGGCGAGGTTGGCTCTCCGAGGTTCCGGTGACGTCAGCGATGTCAGAACGTCCACGTGGTAGCTCCAAAAATCCTGATGTGTTTCAGGATACGGTGATGTTCGCAGGGACGTTGGGTACGAAACTCAGCCGATGAAAAATCTGCTTGGTTCTTTATCTGACTAAAAATGAAAATAATCTCCCTGGCCAGTAGATCTTATTCTCACCTTCTTCAAACTCAGACTTGAGTTTTGAACGTTGAAGGTTATCAAAAGTCAAATAAAATATTAAAAAGGTCTGGAAAAATGTTCCTCCTGTTTACGCGTATTGACAGGGGAAAAGAATATAAAATCTTAGGTGAGGTAAAATTAAGAGTTACAAAGTCTTAGCAATCTTTGTAACTAAAGTCAAAATACCAAAAATAGGCCGGGAAGTGAAGCGAAGGCGGCCACGAAAACAACACTGGATTAAACTGGGAACAGCAGAGAAGTTGCTTCAAGCGTTCAGTAGAAATTTTGTAAGACTTGCAAGCGGTGTAAAGTTAACCTGGATGACACCAGTACGTCGACAAAAAGAAAGCCAAAATAAAGTGGAAAAGTTAAGGGTAAGGATAGACGCGCTAAGAGCGTAAGTAAAAGAGTAAACAAAACTAAGAGCTAAAAGAACAAAAGGAGAGAAAAAGCTAAGAGAGCTAAGAGCTAAGAGCTAAAAGAACAAAAAGAGAGAAAAACTAAGAGTGTAAAAAGAGTAAAAGCTAAGGGAGCTAAGAGAGACTCAACAAAGGATGCGCGTGTGTTTTTATCCCAGTTGGGCGTGTAGCAGGAAGAGCATCTCATTGGAGAGTTGCAGATTTTATGGCAGCAAGAGGATGGAGAAAAGAGAAGGGGGATACATGGGAAAAACCCGCCAAAATCAGAATGTTAAAATTATCCACATTTCACTGATGTAATCCTAACTAAACACTTTATTACCGACATTCTCCGGTTGCTGAATTAGTAAATGATGAATATCAAAAAGGGAACATGTCCATTGATTTTACTACATGACAATAATCATTAACGCATGTTAAAGTTCTACCATTTCCTGCAGTGTAACATATCTATAGAATATAAACCACAAAATTATAGATTATAGATTATACCCTTTAAATACGTAAGTATGATTATAAGACACATGTCTATCTGAGGGAGAACTGCCTCTGCATGTGGAAAGATTGTCTTCACAGTTATTATTGTTGGTCATCGGGGGTCAGTGTGACTCTTTGTGTGACCAGCTAATTAAATCAGGGATTTAAGAATCCAGCCTACGAATGTCGTAGAACAACCGGAGTTGGACGAAATTCATCGGCGTGGTGAAATGGTTCAGGTTACAACCGAATTCGGAAGATTACATATTTTATTCAGCTAGATTTCATTGGTGTGTGAATGTGACGTCCATTCCTTTGTCCCGGTTTACGACCGAGGTCTGGTGTTGCTTCCTTGGCTTGAAAGGAAGGTTTGTTGTTCCAAACCTGATCTTTCTCGGGCCTGGAAAGATTGTGTTCATATGAAAGGTCAATTCTTGACCTCCGTGTCCAGTCCAGTGCTCTTTATTGCTGGTCCGAGGAACCTCTAGCTAACCCTAACCCTAACCCTGATGCAGGACAGACGTGGATCTGCCTCTGCCATCACTGGTGTCTCTCAGATAGAGATCAATGTTCTCAC
Source organism: Mullus surmuletus (assembly GCA_903171835.1). Lineage (NCBI taxonomy): Eukaryota > Metazoa > Chordata > Actinopteri > Syngnathiformes > Mullidae > Mullus > Mullus surmuletus. The sequence goes on from CAESWR010001876.1 coordinate 185,534, forward strand.
TGCGGCAGCTTAACACAAACACTAACAGATCGCTCGATCCGCGTGTAAACAAACATGTAAACACAAATAAGGTGAACACTAAACTAGCTCTGCCCGGACGTAAGCCTCTTACTCTGAATGGGGGGGGCTGCTCACTTGATCTGGTTTGCGGAGCGGCAAAGCCCGTTTCTTCGCCTCCTGATGGCGGCTGTTTTAAAGCAACATTTGGAGCCCAAGAAAGATTCCACTTTAAGCGGTGCAATCAGAAGGCAAATCAGCTGGTCGCACCATGCTGAGCTCAGCGGAAACGCTGTGCATCGCTACGTGATGGGTTCGTCAGTGGGATAAGGAAGAAAGCCTGCCAGAGGAAACTCTCCGAACACGAATGATATTTGGAGAGTTCATGTTCTGAGAGTTCGCCTCGGCCTTTGAGATCGAGACGGCCGACAGCGGCGCACGTCAGCCGTAAGGGAAGGAGACCGAACCCGCCGGAGCTGTGAGCGTCCACGAGGTGACGCTGCTGGCAGGACCTGCGAGGCGTGGTAGCGACCGCCTGATTGGCCGGCGCCACGTGGCCGTGGATTCTGACTGAGTGAAAGACGTGACTCTTTTTCCACTGAGATCAGAATTTTATTTTTTCCTTTCTCTTTCATTGAAAAAACTTCATTTACATTGACGCTGACAGCAGACTTTTCTTTTTAGAACTGAAAAACTGAACGGATTTCTTTTTTTGGAACCGATTTCTTTTTTTGGAACCGATTTAAAACAAGCGTTGAACTTTTTTTTTTAACTGAACAAGCAAAGCAAAACTCCTGAACTGAAACAAAGGGGAAAGATAATTTTGTGTTGAAAAGGAATTTGAGTTTGTGATGTGAATATTTTTTGCGTTGGCTTTTGGCTGGTTTGAAATGTGTATATTCTGTGTGTTACGGGTCCGTGGATGGGGACCGCGCTGACAAATTCACTACCTGTAAAAAGCAGGCAAAGAGCAGATAAGTGAAGACACGGCGCGTCTGTTTCGCTCCAAGACGTGTCCAAGTCTGATTTATTTTCACAAAGATCATAGTTAATGTGGCAGCTACGAGTGGAGGGGTACGACTATGGTGATTGGGGGTACCTTGAACCAATTGTGTTGCACGACAATTGTGTTGTCTTTTCAGGCGTCCCCCAATGGAGGCCATCTTGAGGGACCACCACCTCGTCCCCCTAAGGTAGGTCACCGTCAGGGAGGTGAGTGAAAAATGCTCCAGTTCTGCGTGACATCATTCATTATTTTATGGAGCAACTAAATTCAATTCAAACCTTTCAGCATGAACTCTGCCTCTGGGGAGCCACAGACGGTTCTCTCACATGACGAGCAGAACGTCTTATATTGGTTTCCAGCTCTACTCAACCCAGTTTACCGCTGTCAAGGTCGACCTCCAGGTTCTTCCCCAAACACATGCCCCCCCCATCTGTCTCTGGCTTTGTCTGTGCAGGAATCCAGCACAGAGATGAGGAGCTGCTGAGGGTGATTGGGCTGAAGGAGGTCTAGGACGTGGACGGGACCCTGCGGCTCCTCCTCTCTGTGCAGGAATCCAGCACAGAGAGGAGGAGCTGCTGAGGGTGATTGGGCTGAAGGAGGTCCAGGACGTGGACAGGACCTCACTCCAGATACGCACGCCAGGGACCATTGTCATCGAGGCCCATTTGGCCGTTTGATTTGATTGTTGTTGTTGTTTGTGTGTTTCTGAAATGTTCATTTTTTCTTGCATAAAATTCATTTCTTTGCAAACTGGAATGTTCATTCCTAGAAGACATGTAACTTGAGTGTGTATTCATATTATGATCTGACTTATGACACAATTCTACTATTGTTAATACTACTACCACTAATACTAATACTACTACTACTAATAATAATCACCATCATCATCATCGACGGGTGTCTTAAAGTTCTGGTGACGTTCCAAACACGGCTTTTGTGAACGCAGAGGAAGCTGCTGAAGCTGCTGCTGACCAAACGTTTACACATGACTCTCTCTCTCTCTCCCCCACACTCTCTCTCCCTCTCTCTCTCCCCCTCTCCCTCTCTCTCTGACCTCTAAAATGGGGGGGATGGTGGCGGGCCCTGCGCGGTGGCTGCATGTCCTGGACCTCCTGCAGCTAATTGGTGCAGCTCAGCCGTGCGCTCTGCCAGGTTGTTGAATTGGCTAACCCGTGGCGGTGCTGCAGGGGGAGCTGTAGACAGAATCAGCTGGCGTTTTGAGAAATTGTTGCTGCCAGCGGCGCTCTGAGGTTCACTGAAAGCTCTCCGATCCAAACCTGCTCAGCTCTGATGGAGCAGCGCAGCAGAGTGCACACGTCACCAACAGCTGACAGGCAGGTTTCCACAAAGTCACACACGTCAGTGCAATAAATCAACTACAACTGTTTCAGTATGGGGTCACCTTCCCCTCCAGCCCCTTTTCTCGAATGAACTCTGAAACACAATTTCACAATGTAGGAAAGGTTTAATACAGTCATTTACTCGACCAGAATATATAAGTGTGGCATCGCTACTTATGGAGGTACACCTACTACAGAAATTAGTGCGCAGGTGCATAGGGAAGAGGGTCCGGAGGAGGATGTCTTTGAGGAGTCGTTTGACCACTTCACCTCACCCGAACCTCAGAGGTTTGGTGTTTGTAGACACCCGAACACCCAACGGAAACTGACGGACTGGAATTTTGGGGTCCACAAGAAGTGGCTCATTGTGGGTGATTCCAACCTTTGCAGCATTCCGGACTTCTTTTGTAAGTATTTGCAGGTTGAAAGTTTTCCAGGGGGCCATTTCCGCCATGGTCAGACCCTTCTGGAAAAGACAGTGCCACCAGCTGGAATGGTAGTGGAAAAGATAGTTCTTTCATTCGGTATTAACAGTAGGGGAAACAAGTCAAAGGAGACCACAGTTAAGAATGTGCAGGTGGCACATCGGGCTACCAAGAGAAAGTTCCCGTACTCGGAGGTTTGGTTCCCGTTGGTCAATTTCACCCAGGCCCTCCCAGCGGAGGAGAAGGAGAATCTCCAGATTCTCAATGAGCACATCGAGCATAACATGCCGTTTATTCCTCTCCTCCCAGAGGAGAAGTTTCAGACTGAGGCTGACGATGTGCACTGGACATCGGAGACTGGTAGGGCCATGTTCGACCATTGGATGTCGTATTTAAACTGCGGCACCCCTTGAGTCCGGGACGGGAGGGGGCTGATGTCAGTGGTCAGGACGTGTTAGTCCTGGCTGACAATTTCACACTTTCTGAGCCACAACGCTCCCTTTTGGCCAAGGGACTTTCTTTTGTGCCCACGTTAGATATAGGCAGGGATCAACGGTGTTAGGTTCTTTTGTTAGCTGCTCAAGAATCAGTCGGAGAGGATCTCAATTAAAAAGGAAGAAGAGTTTATTCCGTAGTCTGGAATTGGTCACAGGTAAAGTAAGTACAGCGCTGGACTCAAACAAGGCAAAAACATGAATGAGCCCCGATACATGGGAAAACAACATTCTTATAGACATTTCATGGTCTTCCTGGGCTGGTCCTGCCCAGTTGCAGTTATTCGTTATCCGGGACAGTTATTCGTTATCCGGGACGAACAAGGTGTGACCTTATATGGGTCTGTGTGTGTCGTTGTTCAGGCGCGTAACTAAAAGAACTGATAGCCAGAAGACAAAACAAAAAGAGAGAAAGAACCTTCAGTGTGTAGTACCAACAATGTGGCGTCACAGTGACCCTGAAGTCCCTGAAGTTCTGTTCAGCAGGCCGGAGAATCGGTCAGATTCTAACAACGGGTAAGATGGCAGTTGGATATGCAACACTATCATCGGAAACTTAAATTGGCAGCATATTTCAAGACGACACAGGATAGGACTATTTTGCCCTTTGTGGGTGTCTCAGACTGGACCCCACCGATCCATGAGTTGCCACCTGAAGTTCAAGTTCTGATTCGAGAGGATGAGGCCAGTTTTAGGAATCATTTTAAACTGGTACAAGAAAAGTGTTATATTACATCGGCTGAGGCGAGAGCCTTGCGAGAGCTACAGAGGGCAAAACACATAGTCATTAAACCGGCTGACAAGGGGTCAGCGGTGGTTATTCTCAGTCGGGAACAGTATGTTTTTGAGGCAGAACGGCAACTTAACGATGCGGTTTATTATAAAAAATTGGACAGACCAATCTTCAGAGACACCATCCCTATGGTGATCAGGATTGTTAAGCAATTGAAAAAGAAAAGATTTATTAATGCAAAACAGAAACAATTTTTAATTGGCAATTTGCAACCTAGGGAAAGGCGATTTTATATTTTGCCCAAAATACATAAAGCTCCAGAAAAGTGGACAGTGCCATTTAAGATTCCCCCAGGGAGACCAATTGTCTCAGATTGTGGTAGCGATATGTATGCCACAGCCAAGTTTTTGGATTTTTATCTGAATCCGTTGTCGGTCAAGCACCCTGCCTATGTTAGGGACATGTATCATTTTATAGAGATTGTGAAAGGTTTGAGGATCCCGTCTGAATTTTATTTTTTCTCGATGGATGTGGACAATCTTTATACAAATATCCCCATTGAGGCGGGCATCACTTGTGTCAAAAGTATTTTTCAGAAATACCCAGACCCAAATAGGCCAGATGAAGAACACATATGCCAATATCTTTATGGCCAACTGGGAACAAGTAGCGCTGTCAAAATGCAAGATTAAACCTGTGTATTATCTGCGCTATTTTGATGATGTCTGGGGTATTTGGACGGGGTCCTTGGAGGAATTTGTGGGGACATTGAATTCCATTGATCCTTCCATTAAACTTAAAACAGAAATTAGTAAACAGTCTATTGATTTTCTTGACACTACGGTGTTCAAAGGACCGAAATTTTTCACAACTTCCCAATTGGATATCAAGGTGTTTTTTAAAAGTACAGATATTCATGCGCTCCTTCATAAGGGGAGTTTCCACCCCAAGCACACCTTCAGGGGGATTGTAAAGTCCCAACTCATGAGTTTTAGGCGCATTTGCACTAGTAATGATGATTTTAAAGGAGCTGTCAAAATTTTGTTTAAGGCCTTACGTGATAGGGGGTATTCGAGGACCTTTTTGAGGCAATGCTTTAACACCTTTCAGGAACAAAAGGGTACGGATCAAGGGAAATTGATTCCTCTTATTTCCACATTTTCTTCCATGACCGAGGTCCTTAACAATAAGTTGAAGTCAAACTTTGATAGAATTCTGGGCAACCGGGGTATCATCCCGGGAACCGAAGTCATTTCGGCATACCGACAGAATAATAATTTGTTTGATGTCCTGGTGCATGCCAAGTTACCACCCTTGACCTTTGACAAGCCACAGATGCTGGAGTCACAGTTTGCAAGGTTGAGGTTTGTTCGAAATTCAGATACGAAAAAATAATTTAAAATAGAGCAGGGATTTAGTTCCAAGTCGAGGAACTGCATTTATGTAATTTTTTGTGTTAAATGTAACCTTAAGTACATCGGAGAAACCAAGAATACGTTGTCTATACGGATGACTCAACACAGGTATAATATCAGGAACAAGATAAGATGGACACGCCTTTGGTCAAACATTTTATTCAACATGGCTTGGCTTCACTGAGAATGGCGGGATTGCAGATGGATGTGGATTGGACGGATGGGGAGAGGAAGAAGAGAGAGAGGTATTGGATTTTTGTTTTGGGCACCAAGGTACCATGGGGTTTAAATCTGAGGTGAGATTAGTCCAGAGCCTGTTTTGTGCATTGTTTGTTCCGGTTTTCAATCTTCTACTCCTAGGCCTCACCTTACTCTTCTCCCTAATCCTAACCCTACTCTATTCCTAATCATAACCCTAACCCCACTCTATCCCTGATCATAACCCTAACCCCATGCTATCCCTAATCATAACCCTAACCCCACTCTATCCCTAATCATAACCCTAACCCCATGCTATCCCTAATCATAACCCTAATCCCACTCTATCCCTAATCATAACCCTAACCCCACTCTATCCCTAATCATAACCCTACCCCCACCTCTATTCTAAGCTTAACCCTACCCCCACCTCTATTCTAATCTTAACCCTACCCACGGCTCTATTTTAATCTTAACCCTAACACCAATTCTATCCCTAAAACTTAACCCTAACCCTAATTCTATTTCTAACCCTAACCTTTGTGCTACTTCTATTTCTAACCCTAACCGTTACGCTATCCTATTCCAGATGCAGCCCTAACCGTAGGTCTATTTTAGGGGGGTTAATTCATTTTGCAGTGAAGGGGTTAATAATAGATGGTTAAAAGATTTGGACAATTGGGTTCTATGCAGATTGAAAAACAATGGGAGATATGGGGATGATTACAGATGGGTTAAATTCGGTTTAACTCATGTTAATTTGTATCGGGCAATTGAGGGGTTAAAAATTATGGGGGGTTAAAAAATGTATAATAAATAGAGACTGGGGAACATGGGGATTCAGATGGGGTACGTTATATTTGGAAAAAAAACAAAATTGGGAATTTGTTAAAAAATGGGTGCAAATTAAATTAGAGTAAATAAGGCATATATAGGCAATATTGAAAGAAAAGAAATTGAAGTAAAGGGGGAAAGAGCTCAAAAATCAAAGATTGTTAAGGGTTTGCTGAATAAGGAGAGAATATAAGGAGGAAACAGATAAATAGTTGCTATACTATTGGAAATTATAGTGAAAAGTGATGTAGGAAGGTAACACCGAAATGTAGCCAACAAAGCAAATTATATCAAAAGCTTAATTCCAAAATCCAAAGAAGGAAATAAGGTCTCACAAAACGTAATCATCTGAAGAATGCTTGCTCACTCAAGGGTCTTGATGAGCTAAACAATAGAAAAGATAACAACAGGACAGAGGAGGAATGTGTGCCTGTGGGAATGTGAGTAATTACAGGTCGACCCAAAGACGAAGCAGTGATGATGAGTGATTCAATCAAGAAAGACTGAGGACATGGAAGGAAGGAGGCTGAGGAGTGGACCTCGACCCCCCTGCATCCTTACAACCGCACAATCCGCCAGACAGCGTATAAATGTTAGAGCAGGGCGACAGAGAGGCAGAGAGAGGAAGGCAGGCCATGTTGCTGTACTGGTTGTGCACTCTCTCTCCCTCCTCGAGGTTGGACTCGTAACCAGTTCATGTTCTACTGCTTAATAAAAGGAGAACGGTGACTCCGAATGGCAAAGAATGATTCCTGGCTTAATTCTAAGATCGATAGAACACGCAGGAGAAGGAGCATGTGCTTAATTGAAGGCCATGCCTTCACTTCGGTTTTTGCTCCAAAATTTTCTCCAACAATATAAAGCAATATATAAGGCAGAATGGACGGGACCAGCCATTCTTATTCTGGCAGTTGAAGAGACAGCACAGTGCTCTACGGCCATAGAATTTGAAGCCAATTTTAGTAGTGTGCTTCCCTGAGGAAGGTCCTGTTGGACCGAAACGTCGGCGGCAGACGCTTTTTCGTTTTGTTTAGTTGGTTTAGGACATTTAGTTCCATTGAAGTACCACTTGGTTTCCTGTTTTGATTGTTTATTTTTTGGCTTTTTTCCTTTCCCACCCTGGGAAAGCGTCCTTAGTTTGTGTGTTAGTTTGTGTTGTATGTATTTTTTGTAAATTTGATAAAAAATACAAAAACGTCAAAAAACTACAATTGTAATGGGTCTTTTTGTCTTGGGTTTTGTGGAGTTGGCAGAACGGTTGTTTATGGTGGTTATTCATGGGCTCAGTTGATTTTTTAATAATTTTTTTATTTAGCGTGCAACTAATTAATAATTGTTTAATCACAGTACAGCACAACTGTGTGGATTTACTATGTGTTGTAATGTTTTTTTCTCACCTGGCAAAATGTGTGCTGCGCCACTCCCGGTGGCAGTCGCTGGGGGAAATGGCGGACACGCCGACAACAAAAGGAGAGGTCAGGGGTTGCCTCTCCCAATATGGAGAGCGGCGACTACCGGGTCAAGGGGCAAAACCCCAACCCGCCAAATAGGGACGCTGGTCCAATCAGCGCTCGGGTCCCGCCCACCATGCACGGAAACCGCGCTCCTTGACAGCCGCCTTTTTCCCCATTCATTCCCGCGACTTTCTGCCACTGCTTTGTTCAGCATAATTTCTTGTTGTTTCATGAAATTGCCTGAAGAAGGTCCTTTGCAGGACCGAAACGTTCCAAATAAATAAGACAACGAGTACAAAGCTCCATTAGGTGTTTCTTTCTTTATTTAATTTTTTATTGTTGCACCTGCTGGAAGTGCGCTGAACCAGAGTGAGTATGGCCGGCTATATATTCTGGCGAGAGGACGAAGAGTATGGCGAGTGGATCCCGGTGAGGAGCCGCCGCCGCCGGAGGGGCGAGCAGTTCCCGCGCCGCGAGTTCCCCTCCGCCTCCGACCGGCAACGCGGACAACGCCGCACCGACACATGGAGCGGCAGCCGCGCACCGAGAGAATGGGCCGGACCAACACCGGACCCCGCCGCCAGGGCAGTCAGCCTCCGTCCCGCTCCAGCTCCAACCGTGGCCGCTTCGGAGCCCGCGAGTGGAGGCCGCCGCCCTGCCCGCCACACGCGACCGGGAGACGCGCACCTGCAACGAGAAGAGGTAATTATCGCGCATCTCCCACACGAGTGGCGGAGGATGATTTCAGGCTAATCACCAAAATCATCTTCAAATTGGTGAAGGCACTCCACCACTTAAACAATGTTTCAGAGAGCGAACCACCTCGCTCTATTGCCAAAATGCACTTCACACTGTCCACGCTGATCAAACCAGCGGTCCCCAATGAACGCACCACCCTGTTAATTGAGGGTAACGCGAAGAATTGGGCTTACACGTTGCTGGACATATTAAAGGAGCATTACACCCAATTAGTGGACTCTGAAATAAAAATGGAGGGAACCTTTTGAGGTGGCTTGCAGGTGGGCCAGACGGGATCTGGGCAGGCGTCTCAGGCCCGAGACCCTGGACAGGGCTGAGGCCCTGTTGGTGGGCTCCCTGTCTGACCGAGAGACAAACCTGCAACCACATGAAACAGATCAGACTGGGGAGGAATGTTCAGGGGAATTGGTTCCTGGTCCTTCCCCTGTCTCTTTTGTTATGCCCTCAGGGGGAGTGTCAGGGACCCCCGCCAGGGCAGTGGTCCCGGCTCCCAGGCGGCAGAGGCCCACGAGGACGATGGCGCCCGGCTCCTCTCGTGCCCCCACTGATCCGGAGGACGAGATCGAAGAGGCCCCTCTGGAACCGAGAGCCGTCGACTCACGCCATCCTCCTCCTTCTTCTGGGCGATTACAGCCGCTTAGGGATCCCTCTTCTGAAAGTATTGGAGCAGAAGGTGGGCTGACACTCGCGCGGCCCGAGGGTGAGGAAGACTCTGCCTCTGCTCACACCCGCAGGGCGACCAGACACATTAACACCTTCAACAAACTGAGAGACTGGAGCCTCAGTGTGAACAAAAAGTGGCTCATCGTCGGTGCATCTAATGTGTCGAGATTCCCACCTTTTCAGATCCCTGACCTCCAGGTGGACAGCTACCCGGGTGCCACCTTCCGCCACGCCGAGGCCATCCTGCTTAAAACGATGGCCTCTGACTCGGTGGAGCTGGTCATCTTGTCCCTGGGACTCAACAACAGAGCCCAGAAAACAAAGAACACGATGATCAGACAGCTGCAGAAGATGATGAGGGCAGCAAAACTTAAGTTCCCTAAGGCCCGCATCAGGGTACCCCTCATCAATTTCTCTCACAGACTCCCCCATTCTGAACAGGTGAACCTGGGTGAACTCAATAGGTTCATTAGAGACAATCTTGACTTCATACCTGAGCTCCCCAGGTTCCAATTTTCCACAGAGTCAGATAACATCCACTGGACCCACGACACGGCAGCCAGGATGTTGCAGCACTGTACCGCGGCGGGAAACCGGTCGTCCCCGTGAACCTGCCACCTCAGGAGGGGAGTAAGAATATTGTTAACCTGTGTAATAATTATGTTCTCACCTCTGCTCGGATTTCTCTGTTAAATCGTGGCTTAACGTTTGTTCCTACAAAGGGCAGCCAAATTAGAATGTCAGAAAAGACCAGGGTTGACCTACAGGCTTACCACAGGAGACTTAAATTGGCCGCTTATTTTGAACACGCCCCCAAGTTGGTGCCCCGCCCTTTCTCCTCCAAGTCCACTTGGACGCCTGCAGAGGGATTGTTGCCCGTCAATGTATCCACAGCTATTAAAACTGATACAAAACATTTTAATCGGCATTTTTTCATCCAACCATGTCACCCCAATTTGACTGAAGATGAGGAGGCAGCCCTCTCCTCTCTCGCCAACAACAAGGCCATTGTCATCAAACCTGCCGATAAGGGCAGTGCCGTAGTCATCATGGACAGGACCCATTACCTGTGTGAGGGGTATAGGCAACTCAATGATACCACTTACTATTCTAAATTACTTCAGCCAATCTTTCCCCAAACTGTCCCCATGGTGGAGGGCATTGTTCAATCCCTGTGGGAAAAGAAATTCATCAATCAGAAACAAAAAGCATATTTATTGGGTGACCCGGTACCGATGCCCAGACTATTTTATATGCTCCCCAAAATTCACAAAGACCCCTCCAAATGGAGCAAACCCCATGAAATTCCTCCCGGTAGACCCATTGTCTCCGACTGCAGTAGTGAGACCAACCACACTGCTGAATTCATTGATTACTATTTGAACCCCCTCTCAATTCGGCATCCCAGTTATATTAAAGACACTTATGATTTTATTGATAAGGTAAAGACCTTTGTCATCCCCTCGGGGGCTTTTCTTTTTACCATGGATGTGGACAGCCTGTACACAAACATCGACATCCGTGAGGGCATCCAGGCCGTCAAAAACTGCCTTTCCCGGCACCCCGACTCCAAACGCCTTGACAAGGAAATCCTGAAATTATTGGACATAAATTTGACCAGAAATGACTTTGAGTTCAATGGGGAATTCTTTTTACAAGTAAAAGGTACGGCCATGGGTAAAAAATTCGCCCCGGCCTATGCCAACATTTTTATGGCAGCCTGGGAGGAAGCTGCCCTTAACAATTGTCCCCTCAAGCCACTTTACTATTTTAGATTCCTGGATGACATTTGGGGTGTCTGGCCTCACTCTAGGGAGCAATTTGAAGAATTTGTGCAAATTCTCAATGGCAAAAATTCCTCCATCCATTTAAAATCAACTCTCAATTCGTCTAGTGTTGATTTCCTTGATACCACCACGTTCAAGGACATAAATTTCGAAGAAACCCATAAATGGGCAATTAAAGTATTTTTTAAGGAAACCGACACCCACGCCCTGTTATATAAATCTAGTCTGCACCCCAAACACACGTTTAGGGGCATTGTGAAATCCCAACTCATTAGATTTAGGGGAATTTGTAGCAGGGAACAGGATTTTAGGGAGGCAGTAAAACTGCTGTTCTCTGTTTTGTCCACCAGAGGGTAGTCACGCTCCTTCCTTAGGAAGAGCCTGAAGACATTCACATTCAAGACATGGACGTGGCTGACGTCCTCCCGTTGGTTGTCAATTTTTCTCCGGCCACTGTGAACCTAATTAGAAAGGTTAAAACACATTTTAATCGGTATATTGGGGAGTATAACATCTTGAAAAATTACAAAATTATCGCTGCGTACAGGAGGAACGAAAACATCAAAGATTACTTGGTTAAAGCCAAATTGAAGCCATTTGTAGAACCCAAATCCTCAAAACATGGCCAATTCTTTAAACCTCTTGCCTGGGTTAAAAACAGCTTGAATAAAGACGTCTTCAAGAGCCAAAGGAACGCCTCACCTAATTCCTCCAACTGTGTTTACCTGATTACCTGTAGGACCTGTAACGTACAATATGTCGGGGAAGCTGGTGGGTTAGGGTTATGCCCTCCCCTGTGTGTTTTTTCACTAATCATAACCCCTAGGAATTGAGCCCTAAACTCAAACGTTTAACACCCAGCGAACCCTAGCCTCTGTGCAATTTTCTTTTTGGATTTTTTCTTTTTGGATTTATTTTCGTTCACAAGCCCCTGCGAGGGATGAATACGTTTTTTACTTACCTGGATTGTAATCTATTACAATTGTAATGGGTTTCTCTCTCTCTCTTTTTTTGTATTGGATTTTGTGGAGTTGGCAGAACGGTTATTCAGGGTAGTTATTCATGGGAACTTTTTAATTTATACAAATGTTTTTAAATTATTGATGATTACTCAATTACGGCACAGCACGAATGTGTGAACTTACTATGTGTTGGAATGTTAATTTTTCTCACCTGGCAAAATGTCTCACTGAGCAGAACAGTTCCCGGTGGCAGTCGCTGGGGGAAAATGGCGGACACGCAAACAATTGAGGGAGACGCGTCTCAGGGGTGGAGAGCGGCGACTACCGGGTCAAGGGCCAAATCCCCAACCCGCCAAGTGTTGATGCTGGTCCTGTCAGCGCTCGGGTCCCGCCCCCCATCACCGGAAACCGCGCTCCCTGACAGCCTCCTTTTCCTCTTTATTTCCCGCAAATTTCTGTCACTGCCTTGTTCAGCTGAAAAATTTCTTCTTCTTGTTGTTATATTAAATTGCTTGAAGAAAGTCCTTTTCAGGACCGAAACGTTGCAATAAACAAAGACAACGAGTACAAAGCTCCAGTAAGTGTTCCTTATTTATTCATTTATGTACTTTTCATCACTGCTCCTGCTGGAAGTGACAGAGCCTAACCGGAGTGAGTATGGCCGTTCATGATTTCGGGCGAGAGGACGAGGAGGATGGCGATTGGATCCCGGTGAGGAGCCTTCGCCGGAGGAACGCGGGCGAGCAGTTCCCGCGCCGCGAGTTCCCCTCTGCCTCCGACCGGGACCGTTATCCGGCGCGTCCTCACCTCTCGTACGCGGCTGTGGTGAGGGGCGATGCTCCATCCTGCCACCGCTGGAACGGCCCGCAGCAGCAGCAACATCAGCTGCAGTATTATCGCCAGGGATAGGGGACTGAACCCGTCCCCTGAAGGGGCGGGAAGTGGCACGCTCCATCCCCCAGGCCGGTTAGGGTGAGGGGACTGATCCCGACCCCCTGAGGGGCGGTTAGGGGAATAACCCCGTCCCCCCAAGGGGCAGGGTAATGCAAGCTCCATCTCCCAGGTCGGTCCAGTCCTATGGTTCCTGTCCCAGTTGCGCCGTCTCTCTTCCTCTAAGGGATGCCTTGTGTACGGTGATCGTCAGCGTCTGTTCCCGTATCGCACCACCGTCCATTCTTCTCCCCTTGCTCTCGCTCTTGTCCAGTGTTCCATGTTTTTTGGTTTGTAGGTGGGTATTATGTTTAGGGTAGGTAGTTGTAGTTGATTAGGTAAGTATGTTTTGGTTTTCAGGTAATTGGGAGGTAAGTATTGTGACAGATGAGGTAAGTATGTGTTATCTTGTGGTAGTTGTGTGTACTAACCAGGTAAGTATTTGTTATTGTTGTTAGTTACCAGGTAAGTATGTGTATGTATTTTGGTTTTAGGTTGGGTAAGTATTTGTTCAGTATTTGTGTTCAATGTCCGGTTCCCCTTTGTTATTTATTAATAATAATAGCCGGTTCGCCTTTGGTATCTATTAATGATAAAGAAAATATTCTAGAAATGAAAAAAATGAAGATATTTCGCGTGCTCCAGGGACGTTTCGACCTTTCTTAGGTCTTCTTCAGGCCTTGCACGCTAATAAAAACTTTCCAAAACTTTCCAGGACTATTGTGTCTTTCTTTGGATTGGGTTCGTCTGCTTTGGATCTATGGCTGAGATGCTTTCTCTATCGCTCTCCAGCAAGCTTCTGCCTTTTATACCCCTGTATTTTGGCTTAGTTTTGGCTTAATTTATTTCCACTCAATTATTTAGATTTTTTGAAATTTGTCCCAGGGCTCCCATATTTGTTTTCATTCCCTCCCCCCTATTGTTGTGATTATCCCCATGTTTTTGAAAATATAATTTTTAATTTTTAACCCGTTTTTATGGTAATTTTAATTTATTATGCTATCCGCCTTTTGTCAGTGGTCCCTCTGGTTAGGGTTAGGGTTAGGTATAAGGGTTTGTAAGAGGATCGTACGCCCTAGGCGTAAAGTTTGAGGTTAGGGGTAGGGGAATGGGTTAGGGTTAGGGGTAGGGGAATGACCCTTACCCCCTGAGGGGCGGATAGGGGCACAGCCCCGTCCCCCCAAGAGGCAGGGAGGTGCACGCTCCTTCTCCCAGGCCGGTCCAGCCCCATGGTCCCTGTCCCAGTTGCGCCGTCTCTCCAGGGGATATCTTGTGTCCGGTGATCGTCGGCGCCTATTGCCGTACCGAACCACTGTCCACTCTTCTCCCCTCGTTCTTGCCCATTGTTCCATTTTTAGGTTTGTTTGTTTGGGTAAGTATATTCTTTGGTTTGTTTAGGGTAGTTTGTTGTGGATGATCAGGTAAGTATATTTGGTTTTCAGGTGATTTGGAGGTAGGTATTGGTGATAGACGGGTAAGTAGTGTACTAATCAGGTGAGTATTTGTTGTTGTTGTCAATTAAACCAGGTAAGTATGTATGTTTTTTGGTTTTAGGTCGGGTAAGTATTTGTTTTTGTTCAATATCAGGTTCGCCTTTGTTATTTATTAATAATTGTTTGCCAGTTTGCCTTTGTTATATATTAATAATAGCAGGTTCGCCTTTGATATCTATTAATAATAAAGAAAATATTCTAGAAAGGAAAATAATGCGGCTAATTCGCGTGCTCCAGCGACATTTCGACCTTTCTTAGGTCTTCTTCAGGCCTTGCACGCTAATAAAAACTTTCCAAAACTTTCCAGGACTCGTGTCTTTCTTTTGATTGGGTTCGCCTCCTTTGGTTAGGGTTAGGGTTAGGGGTTAGGGTTA
>CAESWR010001879.1:62190-80195 GCA_903171835.1 Mullus surmuletus
TGTGTGTGTGTGTGTGTGTGTGTGTGTGTGTGTGTGTGTGTGTAGTGCGGCGCACCTGTCCGGGGATGTGCTCCTCGTACCCGAGCCGAGAGGTGTAGGCGTCCTCTGCTCGCACACAGTCCATGGCGTGGTCCACCTGAGGGGCCGTCCAGCTGTAGACCTGGAAAGGCGTGGCAATGCGCTCGAAGGGATGCCGCTGGACCCTGCAGCCCCGTCAGAGGAGAACGAGAACAAGCAAAAATAGGTTTTAGGTTTGAGGCCCAAACCATGCGAATACTGTTCAAAAAACAGATGTGGAGAAGGTGGAGAGGTGAGTGAGCGGGAGTGAAGGCCTCCACCTTTTTTTCTGCAGGGCAGTGAAGTTCTTCTTGAAGGCAGGGCTGATCTGGCTCAGTAGCTCCACCAGAGAATGGCTCAGGAAACTGGGATTAGCTGGTTTAGGGTTAAAGGTATAGGTAGTAGACCTGGAATGCACAAAACACACAGAGACCAACACATCTATTACCATAACATCAATTACAGTTAAGAACAACAGAAGCTCATGATCCAAAGTTCATATGAAAAACGGTCATCATCCTGTCAGCAGATGATCTTTCCACATTTGTACTTCTCAAAGTAATCTCATTATCTCATTAATTTGACTGCTAAATCGTCGTTGGCATCCAAAATTAGGATACTCAAAAGAGAATGGTGAAAGTGGCGAGCTCCCGTCCACACAGTCAGCTGAGAATAGTATTGTTCTCACTTCTTCTTCACTCCTAATCCCGCACAGAGAATCACCTCAGGTTGACAGTTACATAAAAGGCGGCAGACGTGTAAACTTCCTGTCTACAAAATAAGCCAATGGAGGTCACCTGAAGGTGACCTGAAGCTCAAAGAACACAGGAGACTGAAACATGGACTGACTGGTTGAGGTAGAAGCCGCGTGTGGAGGCAGTGACGCTGACGTGGCGCTCTTCCACGGTCACCATGTACAGGTACATGAGGTCCCCGTGCATCTTCCTGTTGCCGGGTGGAGGGTTCCAGCCGCTCATGGTCAGGACCTTCAGGCACTGCATGGGCTGCTCAGGAGGAGAATCCAGTTACAAATCATCACATATTGTCCTCGCACTGGGCGACATGCTGAGTCACTTGTCATCTGCTTCTCACCTTCCAGTCCTTGTTCTGTGGCTGGAGGGGCACCAGGGGGCGCTCTTTGCTGCCAGGGAGGATGTGCTCTGGGGGGGTGCAGTCAATCTGCTCCAGCTCGCTGCCCTTTTTCTTCCTCTTGCCGCTATCTGCAGTCACAACACACACACACGCACATTGACACTGATGCTGTTCAGCGCAAGGTCACACACACATTGACATTGATACTGTTCAGTGCAAGGTCACACACACACACCTCCCAGGTCTCCATCGGTGAAGATGCTGAGGAAGGAGAGGGAGTTGCAGTCCACACCGTTGTAGGCGTCTGACGGGTCCAGACTCTTCAGCAGGTCTCTGATGTGGCGCACGTGGATACGAGCCTCACGCACCGTGTATGGCTCTGGAGTGGGGGGGTGGAAACTGATCATCTGTGTGATGGACACACACTTACACACACTTGCACAATAAGTGTTTGCACCCGTTTAGAAATGGAAAAGAATTCCCATTTGTGAACAAATAATCTTTGCACTTAAATGAATGGAAACCCACCAAGGTGGTTCATAGTAAGTGTGTGTGTGTGTGTGTGTGTGTGTGTGAGAAACAGCACAAAGACTGATCGTGTCTGACGGGTTTCTCATGTTCTGGTTAACAAAGCTCTGCTGTATCATATTCATGCTCCCTGCACTTCCTGGTTGATTCGTGTGTCTTCAGGACTGCAGAAAAGCTTCTGGTTTCTAAATACTGAAGGAGCAGCAAGAGCCTCTGACCTTCCACCACTTTGAGCAGCGAGCCCTCCTGGAGACCCTCGATGGACTTGAGCTCAGCAAAATTGTCCAGCACGTTTCCATCCAGCTGCAGCGAGAAGCAGGTGCGGTGGCAGGTGTCCTCACGGTCCATGAGAACCTGGTGGATCTCCTGCACCATTTCCTGTGGAGACACCTGAGGGGCAGAGGGAGGGATCAGAGGTTAGCACAGACACACACATACACACTCAGATAAGCCCAATGTGGCTGTGCTCTCCTCACCTGGAGGTCGAAGGGCTCTGTTCCGGGCGCCTGGATCTTCACGGTGAAGCCCGTGTCCTGGATCACGATCACCTCCTGTTCATTGGAGTCCTCGCCTCCATCCGCCTCGCTGTTGCCATCCTGTTTTGACTCCAGCTCCTCCGTGTGCTCATGTGAGCCGCCACCGTTGACCATGGCTGTATCTGCACTGTGTCCTGTGAGCGCACACACACGCACACACACACATGAACAAGTGGAAGCTGCTTCTCTCAGCTCTGAGGAGGGAATCCTTCCAACAATTGTGAAGGAATTATTTTGTTCTGTGTGAGCTATCAGGGCGCAACAGACACAAACAACACACAAACACAATATTGTGAATTTAAACGTCACAGGAGCTAAATGACACACCTGGAAAAAGTTTCTTTTTCAACGTAAAAACTGTAAAAAACTGGTAGTTTGGCACTGAGGGATCGTTCAGTGTTTGATGAGGATGTTTGTGTTCATCTGTTGGCAGTTTAAACGTTACTGCTTCTTTAAATATTGGTGAAAGGTGTTTGCAGTAGGATGATGCAGAACACGGGAACGTGCATGGCGGTGTCTGGGTGAATGACAAGCTGAACGAAGCGCAATAGCCGCTGCTGCATCCAAACGGAGGAGAAGAGCAGGCGCCGCCTTCTGAGCGTCACTCAGGCAAAATATTCAGC
This sequence comes from Mullus surmuletus, assembly GCA_903171835.1. Lineage (NCBI taxonomy): Eukaryota > Metazoa > Chordata > Actinopteri > Syngnathiformes > Mullidae > Mullus > Mullus surmuletus. The sequence goes on from CAESWR010001879.1 coordinate 65,027, forward strand.
TGGATGTGATGAAAGCAGACACTCAGCCAGGCCGCCCACCTCACCAATAACCTCATGAAATATATATGACGGGCCGGGCTGAGCAAACCAAGCGCAGCCGGAGCAAGCTGCTGCTGCCATCCAGACAACAGACGACTGGACCTGAACCTCTCAGTCTCAACTTTGCTTTGCTGAGATGAAAGTGTATTAATAAATCGGCATCATGACAGGAGAAATGATACACATTTTGGTTCTCTCCTCCAAGGAGCAACGGCCCACAGCTGCACCGGAGGTCCACTGATTAATACTAATTAACTAGAATTATTAATCAGGGAGCGTTTTTAGTAAATCCACATCAAGTCTGAGGCTGTGTTTGAAACCGCATACTACTCAACTACACGTACTAACTCCACAAACCCGGTGAGCGGCTGCTTCAGTCTCCGAAAACATGGCAACAGATTTACAAACACCCGTTATTTCCAACAACTAAGCACATAATGGGACTCTACCCAGTTACTTTCTTGCCAGTAAAAATGTTAAAAGTTAATAAATTGAAGCATATATCAATATTTCAGTCGCTTTTAACCTGCCCTTTAAATGCTCCAGCTGGCACGAAATGCATTCTGGGATACTTAGTATGCTTCGAGTGTAAACAGTCTGCTGGTACTGGCATACTCAAACATTCTTTTAGTACGCAACTCATTGAGTATGGAAGCATGTAGTATGCAGTATGCAGTTTTGAACACAGCCTGAGAGAAAAGAAGCTGATTTACAGACTGGCACGTCGTTGGGCTGCCCAGTGTTACTGTTGCCAAGCAACAATAGTGACACATGCTGCCACTTGTTCCAATCATAGCAAGTTGCTGAAACACTCGGGTATCAATTCTGATGGTCACAAACCTCCAGACTGGATTCACCGCACTTCTCACTGAGGGAGTTTAGCTTTGAACTTGGAGAAAAAAAACCACTTACAACCAACACATTTATATTGAAATGCTAAAAAAGTGGCCAAAAGTTCTTCTGCAGTGCAGCACAACATGGAGGTTGGAGAGACAGAATAAAGTTCAATAAATGCTTTTGTGCATCCTTCGATGTTATTGGCATGCCAGTTTGTGAAACACCTACAAAACTCTGCGATCAGCTGACCAGATTTCTAAAGAACAGCATCGGCCTTTGCCTTGCTGAAACTCTGCTGTTGTCAGCCGGTGTGTCCTTGCAAACTGTCAAGGGCACATTGGCAGGTGGGCGAGGCCTCACAACTGGACCATGAGCTCGGGTGGATTTTTGGAGGGGGGGGGGGGGGGGGGGGGCACGGCCTGAATACCAAAGACAGCAGCTGCATGTCAGTGTGGCTTCACACCAGCAGAGAACAAAGAGGCCACAAGGCACTTCCTTGTTTCAAGGTGCGTCTCTTTGTTTCCAATATCAGTTTGATCAGATTATCAATATCTATACGAGCAGACTGCTCTAACGGGGGCGAGCAGCTTCTACTGCGATGGCAGAACGTTCCACATGTAAAGCGTGGGGATCGGGGGGCTTCCTGGGTGGTTTTAAGAATTACGAATGTTGAGCTGAAGGTACTTTTATTTTACAGACTAAACCGGTAAGCAGATTAATCTGACAATGAAATCAACTCTTAGCAGCTTTCATGACATCCTCAACTCATTTCAGTCATTTCAATTTTGTGCAGAGTCACAAGTGTGGCATGGTTCACTGTAACAGAGTTATCAAATAACTGAAGATTTATAAAAAGCTAAACGGCAGAGTTCAAAGGGCCACATGCACTGGGACTGATGTGGCAATCCAGCAGTCCAAGCGTTGCAAAACTGACCTATTTATCCTCCCAGTAACAGAAGTAAGTCCAGTAGGAAGTGGAGTGTGTGGAATAACAACCAGGACAAATATCCTCCAATGTTTCATTGAGACACGTCGGGATTTCTCCGTCCTGCTGAAACAGGACGAGCTGGCGAGAGGCCGGACGAGTTGCTGATGAAAGTAAGAAGCAGAAGGAGAGAGGATTGTGCCAGTGAAGGAAGGATGAGATTGGATGGAAAGACGGATGATTGAATTACGGGTGCAGTGACTGAGATGCTTTGCCATTCAAAATAATCCAGCAGATGACTGGATATTGTTAATCATCTGTGTTGCCAAGGAAACTAAGATATTTTATCTTAAATATGAGTAAAGTCTGTTTGCTCACACACAGAATTCGCCAGAATTCACAGAAAACAGCCTTTTGCTCAGGGACAAAACCCAAGCGTATGTGTTACATCAGACTTCAGACCAACAGATATGAGAAAACACGCCAACTTCATTCGCCATCAATCGCTAACAAAAAGCCCCCTGCTGGCGGCGGCTTCCACCTGGAGGCGGAGACAGAAACTATGCGCGCTCACATTCCGTCCTGACGGGCCAAAGGGGTCCGAGGGCTACACGGGCGGAGCGGAGCCACGCTTTGATCTCCGCCTGCTTTTGTCCAAATGTCAGAGTGCCCTTGAACGAGAAGGCGAACCCCATGTTGATCCTCCCCGTGTCCAGGCTGCCACCAGCGACCAGAAAAGCTCAGCATGAGGTCGGATCCACTCATCTTACAAACCCTGTGACAGCAGGTCAGGGATGCATCTGTGAGAAGCTCTCTCTCATGGCGAACGGCACCATCACACACACACCGCTGCGACCCAACACACTCAGAACCAGAGTCCGTCTGAATAACTGCTTTGCACTGGTGCTAATGAAACGCAAGCAAATAATTACAAAGGGGAGTTGAGTGCAGAGCACAAATATCAGGCCTGAGAACTGCATCCAACAAAAGCTCTGCAGCTGAGTGAACAAAAATAAGGTTGTCTGTCCTGGGCCGGCTGGGGAGCAGAGCGAGGCCCGACAAAGCTTCGAGGTCAAGGTAGCGAGTCGGCAGAGGAAGAAACTACAGAGGAAGAGCTACATAAAGTAGACTACGCCAGTTTGACTCTGATCAGCTGACACTCCAACGCCGCCGTTTGTCACTCTGAAAGCCAAAAGAGTGCACCAGGGATCTCCTCGCTCCCGCCTGTGGCACTTGAGACGAGTGGAACCCGGCTTTTGCCGCTGCCATGGCAACACCGACAACCAGACAACCCTGAAAACCAGGACACACAAGGTCTGTGTGTGATCACGAGCGACGGACGGACCTGAGTCATGGCGCCGCTCAGGGAGCTCAGCGAGGGAGCTCACCGCCACCAGGTCTCAGCCTCGCTAAGCCAGGCGGCGGCGGCGGCGGCCAACGACAAGAACCGCCGTTAAAATGTGCTGACACAGATCCACACCTTTGATTGGTGGACTGACTGGGTCGTTTTAACCAGACAAACTATAGAACAGCTCCTCTCCAAACCACAATCCACTGACGTCTCAAACAAACAAACTCGGGCGGCCTCGGCTGCAGCGCGGCGGCGCCCGCTGAGCTCCATATCTGCTCCAGTGAGTCAGGCGGAGGAGCGGAGGAGCGGCAGGCCGGCGGCGACTCGTTGGATTAATCAAGTCACCCTTCAGCCAACACCAGCATTTATAAGCCCCTTAAACCACCAACACTGACCGTCACCTCGATCTGCCCGCCCGGTCACACAGACTCGGGGGTGTCAGAGCTCCGTCTGCACTGGCGGGTTCCCCTGAGGAGAGCTCCGACCACGCTGCCATTGGCCGCTCATTCAATAACATGAAACATCAGAAAAAGTCCTCAACAACAAGGTGGCTTATTAAGCTACTGTACCCTGTATACATAATCTATCATGCACTTTTAATCACGTGATAAGACACAACCAACCGTTTACAGTGGAACATCAAATTCATAGTTATAAATAAGAATGCATCATTTCCTGCTGCACACTCAACACAAGCGGTTCGGCGGCGTGGAGGTTCCGCGTGAGGATTGTGGTTGTTACCGTCATTTATTCATTCAAAACTACAAAAACATACTCCATCATCAGGATATCATTTGGATCTATAGTCTACAATTATTCTGTTCATTTTTGCTGTTGCTCAATTTGAAGTTGGCAGTAACTATTACATTTTCAGGTCCAAAAGTATCATATTTAGCTGTTTTTTTCTTTGCTTTGCAGGTTATAATTCAACATGAGGCTAAACCTGCAGGTGGTTTGTGTTATTACTGATTCGGCTGCAAGGTTACCTGAATAATGTCCCTTTTTTTGCTCAGAATCACCCCTTATCAGTGAGTGTGTGTGCAAGTGTGTGTGTGTGTGCAAGTGTGTGTGTGTGTGTGCAAGTGTGAGTAAGTGTGCGTGTGTGTGTGTGGACACACCGGCGCCGCCGCCAGTTTCCTTACAAAACGCGGACCGGCAGCGCAGGAGCCACATGGAGCCGCGCAGCCCGCACCGACTTCCCCGCAAACCCGCGTCGGTTCGCGGGCTGACAGCCGCCCTCCGCGCCGCCCGGAGCCTCCGGTACCTCCACCGGGCCGCCGCCTCCTCCGCCGCCCCGGGGCAAAGCGTGCAGCTGTGCCGGCTACTCACCGGCTCGTCGTCCCGGCTGTTATGAGCGTAACCTTCCTCCTCACCGCGGGACCAGCAGCACTTTTTCTTTTTTTCTCTCTCCTCTCTCACAACTACGAGCTTCCGCTTCCCGGTCGAGGCGGACCGAACCATCTCCTCCCCGCCGGCGGGGGGGGAGGAGGGGGGTTCAGGAGCGCATTAGCGGCGGCTTCAGCCGCGTTAATGACCTAATAGCGTTTAATACGTACTTTTAATCCGCTAGGAAGTAAATGAGACGCTGTTTCCTCCGGAATTGGCGCACGTTTATCAGATAAATGAGCCCCTCGACCCCCCTCGACCCCCCCCGCGTCCCTGCGCCGGTGCGCGGCGCCACTGAAGGTGACCTTCACTTCATTCCCTCTCACCTCACATGTGCGTCAGTTCGCCCGACAGACTCCGACCGTCCGACGTGTAAACGACCCGAATAAACTCCGGCTCCGGCGAATTCACCGTGAATTAAACCCACGTCCCGCCGCCCCCCGCTGCTAGCTTGTTAGCCGGCTAGCTAACTGTCTGTTAGCTGTTAGCTAGCAGGACAGTTAGCTGTTAGCTAGCGGACGGTTAGCTGTTAGCTAGAAGACGGTTAGCTAACGTCGGGTGTTAGCATAGCGGCTAGCTTGTTTGGGTTTAGCCGGTGTCTGAGCCTGTCCACACACACACACACACAGTGAGCCTGTGACAAGGCTGTGGACCGGGTCCCGGTACCGTCCCGGTTGTCAGCCGGTCCACTGCTGTTGTTGACGTTTATAAAGAGGCGTGAATGCTAATTTAGCAGCTGTTACCGGTGCACGGTGCAGCTCCCGGTGCAGGTCAGCTGTCAGTGTCGCCCGGTGACGGTAAAACAAACAAACATGCACCGGTAACGGGAGTCCCGGTACCGGTACCGGTGCAGGTGAGACACTCACCGCAGCACGAGTCCTTCAGCCGCGTCCTGCTGCTGCTGTCTCCGCCCTCCGAGGCTCCATCTCCGGCTTCCTCCGCCACACCGGCGGGATTACAGTTGGGCACCGACGCCGGGATGTCATCGGTCTTGCTCACCATGGTCGGCGGTCAGCGGTCGGTCCTCCGGCAGCGAGGGGAGTTACACCACACACACACACACACACTAAAAGAAAAAATGTGCGTTGCTCTGCTCGGTGCGCTGAGGGGGGGGAAAAGGGCCAGCTGGCTACATGCGAGGAGGACAGGCTTACAAAAACAAGTGCTGGACGAGGGAAGGACAGCGCTGGACGTGCTGGGGGACACACGTGGTTTCTCCTCCCCTCCTCTTGACCTCTTTGCCTTTGCGTTGCACTTCCCCACCCACCGAGCGTGGCGCTACGGCAAGCCAGGCGCGTCAAACCGCCTCTGCACAGGTTTGCACGTTTACTTCATTTTCACTGTCTCTCTCTCTCTCTCTCTCTCTGTGTTGCATCCTGCACACTGGGCGCCCAGTGGAAGCACAACCTGCACCAACAAGTGGCGACACCAGCGACATTTAATTCACTGACCTTTGACACCGATTATCAGCTCAGTCTCACACTACAGTAGCGTTTTCATAGCAGCTAATTGCTCAAATCGGGTTAACTGCCTGTAAAGTGCTGCTTATTAATGGATAACAAGAGGCCTGCAAAACACACGTATACAAATAGACCTTTTTTCAGGGTCTTTAGATCTGATGGTCAAGCCCATTTAGCCTTCACCTCCTTCACCTCTGCTCCCATATTTCCGTTAAATGAGCACAAAGGTTCGTTTATCTCCTTCAGCATGTGGATCGCACATCTACAGTGTTTTTTTCTCTTATGTCATCTTTCAAGATTTGATTTTTTTATTTCCGGTACTTCTTTGTGTGATACAATAATAGCCCCATGATCTTGTCAAGGTACTTGAATGCATCTTTTGTTGATTTTATAAGGAGCCAAGTCACAGATCTGATGTCCTTCTCTATTCTGGCAGTTTACAGCTGCAGCATATGTCCAAACATCTGGACTTTGCTTTCTATTAATGGATCAAAGGTCACTACAATGTGAATAGGATGAACCGCCTTCTGTAACAAAGTCAATTATTTAACAAACAGGTTTTCCTCTCTTAGCCAAGAAGAAGAAGCAGACAGCAGACTAGACAATCATTCGTTTTTATTCCAATGATGTTTACAGTAATATCACGATATAGGAAGCTAAACACAGTTGATGCGGTAATCAGTTGAAGCTCACCCAAGGACCAAAACCGTACAAGCAACATCTGTCTGTCTCTTCTGGTCGCTACCACACAGCGTTATTGCTAGAGACCAAACCACACAGGAAACAGGATGTTTTATGGTGCCACAGACGGTCCACTGAAAGGTTTTGGGATGGTTCAGAAAACGACCTGGACCAGGTAAAGACAGAGGCCACGTCATCAGTCGCGGCGATGGTTGTGATGAAGGCGTTTAGGAAGGCGGAAGACATTCTCTCTCTCTCTCTGGGTCCGGGCGGCTGCGAGTGATCCGGTTGCTGTGGGTCTGATGCGAGATGTGTGTCGTGATGCTTTGAGATGCAGATAGAAGCAGACCACTGTGAGCGGAAATGTGACGGGAGAGTGATGATGGTTAAGGCATCGCGCCGTCGTCCGTGTCAGGGCGGGGCCTATTTGGCTCCTTCAGACTGCGGCAGAGGCGCCTACAGCAAACCGGCTCGGGATGAGGAGTCTGACGTGGTCCACAACATCAAAGCAGGTCCAAAATGTGGCAAAATGCTACAACCTGGCGTTAAATCGACTGCATGAGTGGAGAGTTTGATCTACCTGCCGTATCGCTTTGATGACACGAGGTGCAATGGGTGTAACAGTCTAAATCCTGTTTCAATGCAAAACCATTTACAGCGAGTTCAAAGACTCCCAGGACTCGAATCCCCTCCGTTGTCTCAGAACGGGAGGAAGAATAGTGCACAGTCATGCTAATGGCTTACCAGCTGAGAGGCGAATGAAACTCTCCTCACATTTGGATTTTTTGCTAAAAAGAAAAACAAAACAAACATCTTTTGGACAGTGTCGCAAGGCCCATCGGCTTCACTGCGGCTCCGGCCGCCAGCGCGGCATCTCGTCTGGCTGCAGCTGGAACAGGCGACCTCCAACCGGCTTTACCACAAGTGATCACGCACAGACCCAGAGACGATCAACAGAACCTTGCAGAATTGACAATCCATCATAAAAAATATTACGCAAAACACACAGAGCTCAACGGTTACAAAATACAAAGTTCAACAATCTATTTTAACACCTCAAGTGTCTTTTTAAAACGACTGTGGAGACCTACTGGTTATATAGAAATATAGGAATATATTGCTTCACTGAGGATATACTGCGATAACGTCCAACATCTAACCAGGAGATTTTGCAGGCGAGTTCGGCCATCGAACCATAACTGAAGTCAGCTGGTCAGAAATGCAACGACTGCAGCGATGCTCAGAGAGGTCACACACGGGGTCGCCTCACGGCCGACTGCAGCTCCATGCTCCCATCACCAACAGTCATTGTCTCGCCCACTGTGACTTTGTTATTCTGTGTAAAATGGAAACCAACGGTCCCTTTCAAAGAAGCAAATCAAGTCCTGACTAAACCCACAGTCACAGTCGTGCTTGTGTGTCATTTTGTTTTCCTGAGATGAAAATAAACCCCAACAGAACCCTGGAGCACACATGAGCAGACCTCTGTCATGGTTTGTTTGGTACATAAACACGTGGTCCAACGAGTCGGAGCTGATTATCACCTGAATGTCTGTTTATACAAAGCAGTCAGTTAGGGGGGGGGGCGGAGCCAGACGCTCCAACACGCAGAGACCGCCAACCGCGCGAATAAACACACACGGCCAATTGAGGGGCAAAGACTTTTGGTATTCCTGTTTAAAAACTGATATGTCATTCATATTTACCTGCAAAGCTTTAGTATTGGTAATTAATAGGTCAAAGGTTGCTGATCAGAGGCGGAGGCTCGTGCATGAGGAGCGATGCTGATTTAAGCTTCAAAACGGAGGGTAAGTGTCATCTTCGCCTTTTCATCCCGATAGCAACTATTAGACTGCATCTAATGCAACCTCATAAAAGTAATGTTGACTTATTCATCAAACCCGTGTTTTTGACACGCTTTACAGGCTTCAAATTCAGATTACGCGGTTTCAGAGGCTTCCAAGATCTGTCTAGATAAATGACACCTCCCGGCTAAGATATTGGCTTTGGTGGCTCAGTTACCAAATTGAATGCAGATTATGTTTACCCATGAAATATTAATCGTACTTTGTGGTTTTGAATTTGTAAATTGATTGAAATCCCTGTGTTGTTGCCCCATACAGAACTCACACAGACTAGAAGATATTTTCAGCTGCGACTCCGTCAGAGGCCACACAAACGTTGGGCCACATGGGAGTGATTTATGGTTTACCTTGAAAGGTCACAGTTGGACAGGCGACACAGCAGAGCTCGTACTCCAGCCAACATGGCGGCCGCCGCCTCTCTCAGACTCACACTCAGCACCGCTCCAACAGGGATTGCTTTCAAATAATAATAATTATAATAAGGCCCCACAGTCCACAGAGCAGGCCACACCCATGTAAACAGATCATTCTCGATTCGTTAAAGATGGACTTAAAGTGACACTTTTGCTTGCAAGTTATTTAGGTTTTATCAAAGTCCAATTTAAAAAAAGCTGTCTATGGTTAAGTGTGATGTAACCCATTAGCTAAAATCTTCCCAGCATCAGTTCAGTCAAGGTGCATTAACAGTCTCACAGGAGAATTATTCAGCCATCAAACGTCCGTTTTAAAGCTCAGCTCACAGTCGCGGCTAATCTGCCTCGGCCTGTGCAGCAGGGGGCGCTGTGGTGGAGGACACCAGTCTGGCGGCGTCCTCCTGGGGCTCCACCGGCCCCTCCCCGCCCCCCTCCTCTTCCTCCTCCAGGCCCAGCGGAGGCGGTCTCTGGCTCTGCCGGGGCCGAGCTCTGTGCCTCCAGGGGTGGAGGAAGAGGGCGGGGTCCGGCATGGCGGTGGGCTCGGCCGGGCCCGTCACCTTCTCCATCGGCACGCACTCCCGGCCGCGCTCCACCCGCAGCGACGCCCGCGTGCTCTTACGCTTGGGTTTAACCACCGGGGAGGCGGCGCAGGACATGTGCGGGGAGTTGTGCTCGGCGCCGGGTGGGCCGCCCAGGCTGGTGGGCCGCGCCAGCAGTCCCTGCCGCTGCTGCATCCGCTGCTGGTGCAGCTTCTGGCGGGCGGCGTGCAGCTGGAAGGAGAGGTACGCCGCCGCCTCCGTCTGCTTCTGCAGCTCCGTGTTGAGGATGGTGGAGCAGTGGCTGCGGCGCTTCAGCTCTTCCAGGAAGTGGCGCTCCTTCTCCTTGAGGGTGGCTCGGAGGGCCCCCACCAGCACCCCCTTGTGGCCCAGCTCCTTACGAAGCTCTCCTAAGGTGCATTCCTGCTCGGACAGACGGTCCTCCATGTCCTGGCAGCGAGCGTCCAGGAGCTCCTCCTCCTCCTGCAGCTCTGTTTCAGACAAAGAGCAAAAAAACGGACAGAGCGTCAGAACTGTTGGCTGAGGTCACGTGCTGCCGCTGCCCGGCGCTGCTCACTCGGCAGACACACAATCCAACATTTGTGGTCATCTCTGACTCTGAAACTGCTCAAACGGCTGCTTTGCTTCACAGCTTTGCCAAACTAGATAACCGACTTCTTTGAGACTTTGAGAAAAGACTTAAATCCAGATATATTTTTGGACAACACATCAAAAATAGCTTCCTGTATCTTCACCACCTGCCATCCAGTGATGATCTGTACCGTCAGATGTTACTGGGCCCAGAGGAGCTGCTAACGGCTATGGAAGTGGACGGCTCAATGCTCATGTCTGCGATCTCGTGGAAGCATCTGTGGAGAAGATCCAGAGCTGCTGCTGAAGAGACGCAGGTTCCCACCAAGCATGTGGAGGAACTGTTGCGCTCACCGTAACTCAGGCAGGTGTCATCAGTCCAATCTGCTGCCATTCTTTCCCAAATAGAGAACAATCAAACCTAATCGAATCATCTCGCTGCTCAAGAAGACATCTCATAGGCTGCTTCAGTTTCCCCAGGAGATGAAGAGAAGAGGTCAGTGTTACTGCTGCCAACTGGATGCTTCAGTTGCCTGTTATGGTTGTTTTTCTGGCTCTGCCCCCCCTCCCCAGCCCCCCAGATGAAAGGCTATGAGTCAGAGCTGCAGCCTCAGCGGCCCGCTGGAGCCTCACCACCTCAACTAGGTCAGGTTTCCCAAAGGTGGGAGGAGCTTTGGCAAACCCTGGAGGAGCAAAAACTGAAACTGGGTATTTGTATCAAATGTAACTAACAATGGCAGTGGGCGTGTCCTCAAAACTGATCCGTCTCATTCCTGCACCAGCATTTCCAGCCTCAACCTCCCTGCCTCTCAGTGTCTGTGCAAGCAGCCGGAGATACCTTTCAACATTTGAACCTACAAAAAAAGTTAAAAGAGGAGAGGGAGTCGCTCACACGGTGTTACAACATTCTTTCGCTCACCAAATCCTGACAGAAGTGACCGTGGCGGCATCCTGTAGTTCTCACAGCGGTCAGCAGAGGTCACTGCCGCTCATCAAACCACCTCATGCTGCTTTAACACCTCCTCTCTCCTCTTCCATCTTTGATTTGCTTTACTATCATCCATCCTCCTTCCATGGTGTCTCAGGGTCTGTGATGGTGTCTCACCACAGCCAGTGTTTGGACTGTCTTCTTTAAGTCAGTAGGAGGTTTTGCTTGCAGTTCTTTGAAGACGGCTGTGACTAACTAAAGGTTTGCATGGACTAATGTGTGCAATGACGGCGACCGTCGGGTTCAAACAAAAATGAGAACTCAACATCGGCCAAACTAAACAACTCTTATTCACAAAGTAGCAAACAAAAGCAGTAGGAAATGCAAATGGTTAACTTAGGAAAGTGCAAAACTATAGGGTTGTTCTTTTATCACCGACACATAAATTGGTTGATGTTATTTATTTACCTTGATAAACCGTGATAAAAGAACAACCCTATATTTTTATTTCAAGTGTAGACACATGTGCGGCGGCAGCACCTGAGACAATGAAGAACAGCCCATTCACAAATACAAAACGTGCCTATTTAAAGTGCAAATGGCTCCCACACTCTGGTTCAGCTAATCTGCCAATTTAAGACCTCCTAATGTGATCTTTGTATCCCCCCCCGACCGCATCCTGCTGCCTCGTCTACTCCTTCGAGCCGCTCTCCTCCTGGCGTCTCCTCCTCCTCTCATTACCGCTCTCCTTCTACCTCTTCCTCTGGCGTTGCTGCCTCCTGAAGCCTCTCTGGCTCTCAGCGGAGGCTGTAAACAGACTCCCCCCGCGGGACCTCGGGGGAAAGACGAGCGCAGGGGAAGAGGGGGAACAAAAGGATGGATCAATTTGTCAGGGTGGGAGGAGAGCGTCTTCTGATGGATGCAGGGGGAAGCTGCCTGAAAGCTGCCTCCCCCCCCACACCCCCACCCCCCCCACACACAATACTGCTGATGGACACTTCCGGCTGCTCGCAAGGAAACAGAGAGACAGGGAGATGGAGGAGAGGTGGCAGGAGGGAGGGGTGATGGGGATGGAGGGCAGGGAGGACAGAGGGACTGATGGTGGCCTGGGACACACACACACACACAGGTTTTACTCACCGATTTGGCTGCGGCCTGGGGGCGTGGCCTTCAGCTCGCTCGTCAACTCTGCCGACACAAAGGGAGAAAACGTTGAGGAGGCGGAAACACAAACGTGGTGTGAAGTCGCGGTCGCCCGCCGGAGTGTAAATATAGACACCGGACCATCTCATCAAAGCGTCTCGCTGACACGCGGAATCGCTTCATCTCTGGGTAACGTTAACTTCAGGCGCCGATGCTCTTTCCAGCACACTTTTCACTGAGCTAATGCAAAATTCATGACTCCAAATCGGCACCTAAACATACAAGAATGTTTCAGGCTGGAGGAGAACTTTCTTTACTGCAAGTCCAATAAAACAGATTAGTATTCGTCCATTAAATCAATAAGTACTTCAATAAAAACCCCTGGCGATGCAGTTTGTTTTGGGGTTGAATACAAATGAAAGAAAGGGAGCAGAAGAGGACGAACTCAGACATCTTCATCCATTTAAAAGGCCACAGAGCTTTAAAGAGGCACTATATGATTTTAACATTCAGCTCCACATACTTCAATGTTTCCAATCTCTCGTTCAATAATGGTGTCCTGCATTATTCTTACATGGAGGCAAAAGTTTAGAGATATAAGCTGCAACTCAGGCAAGGCAGTGGATAGAAGCAGCAATAATCCGGTTGCGCGCGGCCATGGAAACACCAATAACCCATTTGAATTAAAACCTCCTCCTATCAGGATCTCACCATCAAAAGGAAGATGAATTAGTGTTGTGCGCTTGTTCTATCATTAAGGAATCTTGGTCTTTGGAGTCCAGGAACTCCTTGTAAACATGGCCAAAGGCGAGAGCAACACCACACCTGAGTGAGGAGGAAACCAATCACTTCATCAGTGTGATGAAGGACACAAACATCCACTAAAAGGGGAACATAAGTTTTGCTCGCGCATGGAAACTCCTTATTCCCAATGTTTCATTAACCGGAATACGGAGCTTAACCCCAATATTGACTGACTGGAAAACGAAGCCAGTGTCACATTTTTGAAGAAACCGCTCTCATCAAAAACATAGAGACATTATGTTTATAGGGCAGCACGTGTCCCGGGCCGTGGATGGACTGACAGGATCCGTCAGCTTTTAGCCGTCTGAGACCAAACCGGGCAGTAAAGCTCTTTAATATTTCACCAACACGCCGAGGATTATCAGCATGATTCCTGACATGATATCAGGCTCACAGGCTTTTTGGCTGGATTATGTCTCGTGTTCAGCCACCACAACAAGGCCGGGCCGTCCATGGCCTGGACTTTGGTTCTGGATCCGCCCTGATACCAATTTGCTAGCGTTGGGTCTGGCAGAGGTATGGGATGCGTGGGGGGGGGGGGGCACTGTCGGACCCACCGGGCTTGTTTACGGGGGGCGGCTGCAGCATAGATGCGGTCACTCCACATCCAGCTCTCTCTCTCTCTCACACACACACACACACACACAGCCTGTGAGGCTCCGGCCATTTTACACGACTGCGCCCGTTTCAGTTTCCCAGAAGCAGAAACATAAGGCTGCTTTGCTGACGATCGATTAAAGGATTCAGAAACTTCGCTGTGAGATTCATTGGCTGGATTCGTTTTTATATGCACATTGGCTCTGGAAAAATATCGTCAGAGGAGGGCGAATAATTCATCGGTGCCCTCAGAGCTCAGCAAAATACAACACCATTCAGTGCAATTTCAAAAACCTTAAGCCCTTTTTTATCCAATGTTTGGATTTTTCATTTATCGTACTGTGCACCTTATTTATACACTCACATTTTCTACTTTGTTTTTTTTTTTCCAAAGAAAGAGTTCCATGGTGGGAGGGAGGAGGATGGAAGGAAGGAAGAAGGAATCAAGGAAGGAAGGAAGGAAGGAAGCTCCTGCCTCCTTCAGTCCTGCCAGCAGTTTTCCTCAATCGTGGAGCATTTCGTGGAACCAATCAAACACAAAAACGAAGCCCTCAGCATTTTCTCAAACCAGCGACTGAAGCGCTCTGACGCTCCTCCTGAAACCTGCAGAATTCAAGGTTCTCCTTATCTTGACTCGACCTTGAATTTGGCGAAGTGTATCTTGGAGCCCACGAGCTCTCGTCTACGGCACCGAGCCGAGCACGGAGCCGAGGGCAGCGATGATGGCGCCGCATGAGCCGGAAACGCGCCACCCTCAACAATTAATAGAAAAAAAAACAGGTCAACATAACAAAAGGCAGAACAAAACCTCGTCAGCTCCACCTTGCCGTGTCCTTCCGCGCTACTCGTTAGCACGCTGGCAGGGAGCAGAAACAGCAAACGGCCGTCGCACTCGCAACCAACACAGCCTCATTTGTGGGACTGCAGCTGTCAATCACTCGTCGCCACAACGACACGCGAGAAAGACATAACACCAGTGCGAGAAATACTGATCCGGTTGTTGATGTCATAGTTGTCGTTGTGGCTCTATAGCTGCCATGTTTGATGGGAGGGATCCAGCAGGGATCCACTCTGGTGCCTCCAACATTCAGACTGGCAAATAAATAATCAAAGCGCAATATTAAAAAATGTAAAAAACCTGCGTGATATGATTTATGGCAGTCGACGGCACCTGGTGGCAGCAGTGCAACTCATTGGATGCCGGCTGCCGTAAAAAACTCCAAAGAAGAAGAAGAAGAAGCAGGCGGTTTGGGAAAAACATGGCGTTACATTCAGGTCAATATGGCCTTTTTCACTCCAGTTTGTCAGGTTATGCTTTCCGCACATTTCTCGAGCACACTGGAAATAATCTCGTATTTCTTGTTTTGCAGTGTTGAATAAACATTTGCATAAAGCAGGCATATATGCCCTTTCTCATGTTTTTAAAAGTATTAAAAACATCAAAAACGTACATTAAGGTACATTTAGAGCAGCAAAAAATGTGCAAAAGAAATTATGAACAAAATGCAATTAATCGCCATTCAAAAAATGAATTGTTTGACAGCCCTACAAACTATATGTGTTTGTTGTAGGTGTAGCTTCCTGAGACATGGTGGGGGGTTTGGTCCGTCTGA